>JAKTSR010000331.1:0-12423 GCA_030580325.1 Sugiyamaella sp. yHKS617 | reverse complement strand
CTGTATTTGTAGATGACGATGCTCCACAGAGAGATGTTGAAGGGTTTTGCACCGTAGTGATTTTTCCTAACAAGATTCCAAGTGTTGAGTTAAACAGTGAGATCAAAGTGTTCAGAACACCTCCAACAGTCTCAAGAAGACTAAGCAATGGGTTACTGATGAAACATGGGAGTCCCAGCTCGGCAATCAAATTCTCCAGGGCATCAAACAATAGTACGAGGGCGTCTAGATCAGACGCCGAGAGACCTTCACTAATTAAAGCAGTCAAATCATTACCCAACCCGCCAATAAGCGATTGAAGCGCACCTTCAATTGTGAGCTCGTCACATGGAGACAAGTCACCAATGCTAGTAATAGATTTGACAGCATCAACTAGAGACTGCGAAGCTTCTTCGTAGTTACCACCAGTGAGCAACTGGCCAACATCATTGATAGTGTCCACAAGATTAAGGATAACTCCGGTCGCAGTACATGGTACCACGGTAGTGACCGTAGCAGTGCCAGAGCAAACAGTTTCAGTTATACTAATAGAGGCAGTACCTGTAGGTGAGGCGGAGCTGACAACCGATACAGGAGCTGACTTAGAGGTAGCTGAGGAAGCAGACGAAGAAGTAGCTGAAGAAGTAGCTGAAGAAACAGTTGAAGAAACAGCTGAAGAAACAGCTGATGAAGCAGCAGACGAAGGGGCAGCCGAGGAAGCAGCTGAAGAAGCAACTGAAGAAGCTGATGAAGAAGCAACTGAAGAAGCTGATGAAGCAGACGAAGAAGCTGCTGAAGAAGCTGATGAAGAAGCTGATGAAGAAGCAGACGAAGAAGCTGCTGAAGAAGCTGCCGAAGAAGAAGCACTTGCCGAGGAGACGGCAATTGATGAGATGGTCGAAGAACTGACAGATGATGACGAAATAGCTGAAGTGACGGTGCACACCAGAGCGGTAGTCGTAGGAGCTCCGCACACAGAGCTAGATGGATTTTGTACAGTAGTAATATGTCCAAGGAGAAGACCAGCAGTGGTGTTGTAAAGCGTAATTAGGGTATTGAGAACTGACGCTCCGGTTTCCAGGAGGGACAGCAAGGAATTACTAACAGCACAAGGGAATCCTATATCTCCAATTAAAACTTCTAAGGAATCATAGAACAAAACTAGGGCATTGAGGTCCGAAGCAGATAGACCCTCAGTTAGGAAATTAGAGATGTCACTGATAAAACCATTGATAAGTGACTGAACTGCCTGCTGTAAGGAGATTTCATCACATGGAGACAAATCACCCAAACTCTTGATGGTATTCAAAGCATTACTGAGAGAGGTAGAGGCATCAGCGTAATCGCCACTGCTAATAAGCTGTCCAATGCTATTTATGGTATTGACAAAATTAAGGACAGCTCCAGTAGCGGAACATGGTACCACAGTTGTGACAGTGGCGGTACCTGAGCACACCGTCTCGGTGACACTTATCGAAGCCGGTGGGGGAGCAGACGTCACTGGTGGGATACTAGAAGTGGTAGGACAGGCACCGTTGTTGGAAGGCACTGCAGGACTGCCGGAGATAGCCACATTATACTTGCTAGCAGCAGCTGAAAATCCAGCATTAATTTGAGAGAAGTCGGCAACAACATCGGGAAGAGCAGCACAATTAAATTTACTGAGAGCCTGAGTTTCCAGATTTACGGACAAAGCCTGTAAGCTCGATATATCACCCGAAATGAGACTGGCACCAACTGTTCCAACTAATCCACTAGTAAAAGTGGAGTACTTAGTAACCAGAGCGTTCAGCACATTAACAATTGGACCCGTCGCTTGGTCCAACGCGCTGGCAACAGCCAAACTGTCGCACGAGGATGCGGGTGAAGGAATGGCACTGGCGATTTGAGTTGCCGAACTCAGATATACCTGCAAAGAAGACGCACCATTCTGGATGCTCAGAGCACCGTTAATATCATTATTATTTGAAAACGACTGAACTTGGGAATTCACTGATGAAGCAGCTGCTGAAATCACACTGATTTCGCTAATTAAAGACTGGACAGCGGCACCTGGGGTACCACAGGTCTGACCGTTGACGTGGTCGGCCATGCCAATGGCTGCAGCGAGCCAAGCAGTTGAATGGAAAAGTTTCACCATTACAACAGACTTTGGCTTTAGAAAGCGATTGACAATTTTGAAAGTTTTGGGACCGAATCCATAATTAGCACCATTGCTCTCTATATATACAATTAACAGGATCCAGAAGCCCAACGAAGAGACTTCAGTCGGTTGAACTCTCTAGTAACCTCTGTAGTACAGCGTACTTAAGGTTTCACATTTAACATTAGTCTCTAACTTTATCTCGAGCTTTAATACTCCGAATAAGTTAAGTCATGCCAAGCTCTCTGCTGGCGTGAACTTTAAATTCCGGCTGGAAATCAAAGTGAAAGAGTGAATAGGCGCGAAGGGAAAGTAAAGATGCCCCTGTCGAGAATGGGTTCGGTCTTATGTCAGCCGGTCCAAGCTCGTCTAAGCTCTCTAGTTGGACAGCATGGCTAATGTTGAATATTCCAGTGCTAAGAATTGGTGAGAGAGTTAACGAACCGAGACGTGGTGGTACACATATACATGGCATCAGTCAAAACCTTCGGCTCGATCTCCAACCTCACTATATTTCGAAGACTGACTATCATGTGGGTATGGTGCGTAAATGGATGCGGACGAGGATATGGATGGCCGTTATAGGATAGGGCGGTCGGCCGCTCCTTAACGAGCCGGGAACGCCTGGGAACGCCTGGGAACGCCATGCACGGGTTCCATGCCTCGCGCTGTCTCGGCAAACTGCACTTTAAAGAGGAAGCCTAAATTCCAGCTGGAATCACGCTATAGAGTCACATCGTTCGGCCTCCATTTGGTGAGCTGGGGCGCTTTCCCCGTTCTCCTTGCCCACGAGTATAAGCACCAACATTGATCGCCATTAAGCGATACTGTAAACTCTAATATACAACTTAAATCAGCCCGATAGACGGTGAACTTCAAAATAAGCAAGTTCGAGTAAAGAACTGTTTCAAATTTGCTGAACTGCATACGAAAATGCCATAGGCTGGCTTTATTCGGACAACCACTTCTATGCAAACTGTCAAGTACCCAATATGCAGACAGGGTGCGAAGGAAGGACGACTCGGAAGACAAGACAAGAAAACTTTGCGAGGATTCTACCTCAGCTATGGCTGAGCCGTGCCGTGCTCCGCCATCTGGGATCTCGTTAGTGGCCTAATGAGATCTTCGGGGCGGACCCGCTAACGCATATGTAGTGCAACGGGAAAATTTTTCCACGCATACATCACTAGTCGGACTGGGAAGGGATTGAATAGGCAAACGGCGCACGTCGGCAGAGAATTTTTGGGATCCCGAGGCATGACAGATCTGTCTCAGCGGTAGCGTGCAAATTCCTGACAGGGAAGGGTGGTCCATTTGTGGCGCGGGGTTCTCGGAAAACTCTATTTGCTCGGCAAAAAAGATTTATAACAGGTGAGCAAAAGAATATCCTGGGCGTTTTGACAGTTTTTACGGGTGATCGGCCGGTACGATTCGGTGCATGGATCACTTGCAGATCTTTATTGGCTTTTCATACATATGCAATGCATGCTGCAGTTCTGAGTTATGACCTTCTATTTCTGGGGTTCGTTTCTCTTAATTAGCGCTAAGGTTAATCTGAGATATGCAAGCTTTAACTTGTTACCGAGGGATCCATTTATTCCACTAAGCAATGCTGGAGCAGATCCAAGTGAAGAAAGAAGAAAAGAACCATATGTGAACTGAATGCTAGTATCAACATCCGTCCATCGACAGGCGTATCTAGCGGTTACTTGTCAGAATTTGGAAAGAATGTCCATGGCGAAGAGTTTATTAATAAGCCATAGTCGTTTCAAACATGAAGATGCACATAGGCGGGCGCCTTGACAATTAATTTCCTGTTAAGGGGGAACCATACGGATTTGCGACAGTAGTTGGCTAAAGGAGACCAGGGATCCCGTATATTGCGGCTGTGGCTGTAAAAGCAAAGTGCTTACTATCAAAATATGTCAAAAATAGTTCTAATGCAACTTACAGATTAAGTAACTAACTAGACAGACTAACAATTTAGATTAGTATTGAAGGCGGGCTCGGCTCGCCGCTATCAATTTCGCGGCAAGGCAGGGACTGTGAAGGGTCCGTGTCATCTGTCAGATCGGGTCAACCGGTCAACAATATTCAAGCATACTGCCTAGATTGGATAATGCCGCTATCTGATATTGTGAATATAGTTCAAATTCGCACGTTTGATTGATATACTGGTGGCGCAGGTGCATTCCCTAAAACCCCCCGACTTCCCGCTTGCACCCTGTTCCAGGTAAGCATGAAGCTCGGCCCAAAATGATCGAGCCAGTGAGCTTATTCACTTCACTGGCAACCTGGCGTCAGTGTTGAAGATATAGATGCTCTGTCGGGTGGGGTGGAGCCCTACACCGTGAGAATAGCGAGAGATTGTACTCTGAAACTGTCGCTTAATATATCTTGGCAATTCTTATCTCAGATACAATCACCATGCTCCTTAATCCTGATAAAACGGCCATTGCGAGCTGCTTTACAAAGTTAACATTCTTCAAATAGTCTATGCGAAGGGGTTGTTCTAGCTGCAGGGATCCAGTCAGTATCAGAACATTGAGTTTCGTAAAAATCCAATAAGCTTAGCCAGTCAGCATGAGAATGTTGAGGTTTGAAATGAGCTAACAAGGGGGCCCGAGGGGGCTAGTCTTGTCCGGCGAACAAACTCAATTGGTGATTGCCTGCCAGATTAATCCAACAGCATGAGCTTCCTGCGAACTTCCTGCCTCCGGTGGCACTACAACCAACACAGGGCCAACGAGCCAGCGAAGCAGGAAACGCCGGTAACCGAAATGCCTTCGTATTATCAATATGATAACACATCAAAAAAATGGCTTGGCTGTTCCGAATGCAGCTCACATTCATCCCATCGTGTAACATAACGGGCCGAATTACCGCCCGACGGCATTTAAGCTTCTGAATAAAAAACTTATTGAGATGGATCTGCCTGGTTCCCTGCCTGGCCGGTAGTTCGGATGACCCGATATCCGATAACTTCCTTTGATGTCGATGTTAACTCCCAGTTTTTCGGATTAACATTTCCGAATCATCGTTGTGCTGGCCTAAGACTGACCAGCAATAAGCACACCGAGATCTGGCCGTGTCTCAATCAACACAAGCTCCGGCTAGCTACTTCCTTGGATAAATACTTTTCTGTGGTATCCGATGGTCGACAGCTACTCTCGCAGGAAGTGCGACATATGGAGATTTAAAGAGTGGACTGCACCCCGGTTCCATGTTTTCAAGCCGCCTTGGCAACAATATTGACAGAGGCGGCCGTGGAGAGACAATGGGAAGCAACTCGCATCGGATCTAAGTACGTGGTTCTGCATTGACCCGTCCAGATGTTGGATATCCTGTATCGACTATTCAAGGACCAATTCACAACAAGTAAGTCGGTTATCTTCTTGAAGAAACCTCCCAAGCGCCACCCGTATTACCATTACAATTGTTTCGTCGGAGGCCGCAACTAGATTGGATTAACTCTACCTTTGAGTGATCATCTCGCATGTCTCTGAGACATTGGGTCTTTAAACCAAATTGAGAGCTCAAGAGATAAACAGCGGACGACGTATTGAGTTCTGTTTAAGTTCAGAGCTTGGTTGAAATTAGCAGAAAGGTTAGGGTCCAGCACTATTAAAATTTTGCTTCTGGTTTTCCCTTGCTTCTTTTTCAGTCCCTGAGTATACCGTTACCGCGGCTGTCAGACGTGTGCCGATCTCGCGCGATGATATCATTATCAATGACCATTTTGCTGAAGTACTATGGCATTGACGTCACCGCGAGATCAAGCAGATTCCTTCAGACCCTGGTGATAACAATTCACGATCTTCTGTTACCACTATGCAAATAAGTGGATTCGCCTCCAGCCGGCATAGTTAATTGTTCGATGTTACGTTGAACTTCACAATGCCCCGGATCTGCTAGATCCACGTTTGTGATGATCCCGCTCTGCCTCAAATGTCCAGCCTCCGTTAAACAGACGGCTAGCTAATTGGGCTCAATCGAATTCAATGTGAGACCACTGGAGTTAAGCGATACAAGTTTTAGGTTAGCAACAGACTGTACACAAACCCGTACGGACGTCCGCAGTTATACGTGCCGATCTCGCTTCGGGGTTATACGTCTTATAATGTCTCATTCTGAGTAATTGCATGTACCCTGGACCATAGAGAGTTGGTCTTTGGCCGTTTGTCCGCAGTACCGGGGATTGGGACGGCAATTCTGGTCCATGTCTCAGTTAGTATCATTCCAATGGTTGTATCCGCATCTGACTTTTATCACCAGGGATTATTTTACCATAGCTGAAATAGTAACATGAGTTGAAGAGACTTTCCCTTCGAGCCGCCTCCGACATTTGGATTAATTGAGCACTCCCTTTGACTCCTAAATTGTCGGAGGCATGAATAGCATCTTTATTTTTCTGCTCTTCTGTTGCTGGCAAGATTATTGAGTTCATTCAAATTCATTTATTGTCTTAGATAGGCTCTTGCCAGCGACACATTACATATAGTTCTTATTACATTATTATTATTCCTTTGATTGAGAGAGTGTTGACGGATTATCCCGAGAGCTCGCAAGATTATTGAGTTTAGGATAAGTCCTCGGAATTTTTACTGCTTCTTGAATGTAGTGTGATCTCCATCAAAATCACATGAGAAGCGATGTATAGTATTCCTGTGTACGTGTGACCTATTTGGCAGCTGTATAACAGTCATGAGAGAACCCGCCTCAGCAAACAAAACAATACGAAGATTGATATTACCATTTACTAGAATACATCCTATCAATCAAAAGAGCACTATGCGCTAGTTGCATATGATATAGAACCATTCGATACGACCTCTGGGAGAAATCGATTATAGTGCTACAACTTTGCAACATATCGGCTGGTATGCTCTATTCTTCTAGTCTATTCGTAATTGCTCGCTCGGTCTAATCTGTTAACAAGTCGAGGATTCGATCTCGCTCTTCATCATTTATACGACAAAGGACCAGCTGCGATGTGATTGTCATTGTTGACTGCACGTACAGATATCCAGTTACTAATCCTAGGAACCGGTACGGTATAGTCAGGCGCGCTTTCTTCTTTTTTTAATGAGTGAAGAAAAGAAAGCAGGAAAGGATAGGAGGCTGGTACTGCTGGGCTAATAATAGTGCTAAGACTTCATAGGAGTCAACAATCTCCATCCAAAGATCATCACTATCCGATCTCAAACCTGATAACCTGGGTGGTTTTGTAAGCTAATCTCTACCCAATGGCTTTGCCCAAATATCCGCCCCACATTCACAATTTTGTCTTCTGACGATTGAACGGATCGAAACGATCGATGATTCGTGCATTTCTGATAATGGTATTCAATGGCATTCTCCAAAGTACACAATAGGGCCTCATTGCCTTCATAGAAGGTGATTGGTTCCATTATCCTCCAACCAATGATTTCAGTAGAGATACACTTTTCTCAATAACCGAGAACGCCACGTGCAAAGCAATCCATTTTGTATCTCGAGTACTTTGTCTTTTGCTAAACCAGTAGATGGGAGCTCCACGAGTTTAATAACAATTCCTGAGACCGATTCGGCGTCCTCATCGAGGGCATTGGAGCTTGCGTCTGGTAACCAACCATTCATAGGCGATGGAATATTCTCTTATTGTAAGAGGTACACTGTATACAGCTTTCAGCGTCGAACATTGGTACTCGATGACACTCTTCGCAGCAAACGCAATATCAGGTCTTGCAACTGTAGTCAGATATCGGAGAGTACCAACTAGACTTCGTGATAATGATTGAGCTGATGTTCATTCAGGAAGCGATCCACAACGATAAGCTTTACATTAGATGCCTAGGAGTAGAGTACTGACGAACGCTAAGTCGTATAAATCCTTCATTTTTTCAGCATTTTCCTTTGCGCTAATTGAAAGAGTACTCTCTGTATAGCTTGAGAAACCTTGTAACCTAATTTACTCATTCGACTAATATTTTTGTTCCTTCAAAACACTGCAATATCTTCCTTTTAACTCTCATGCATGTATCTTTGATTTATACGTTCGGAAAATTCCTCGCTTTGTACATTCTCGAGAAACGGGTGCGGAATGAATTTGATTCATTCTCTTTGAGCTTTGGCTCTTTATTTCACTCTCGTCTAGATCCCCGATGTCTTCGCCTGGTCTCTTTGCTCGAGTATTTGTGGAAGCAGCGTCCTCGTCGATTTTCAAAGGTACGGTGTATAACTTACCATCGAGTGTTGCTTGGTGATTTGACGAGCTCGGTGCCAACCTCTTCAAATTGTTAAGGTAGTTATTCAAAAGCGGCAATTTAGTCTCTTAAGACCCGATTTTCAGCAGTGAGCTTTTCTCGCGTACGCTGAATTGTCACGTCCATTTCGTGCATCTTCTTTTTCAGCTCTTTCATGGGTGTCAAAAATTTCTAGTGCCCCCTTCTCAGCGAACTAATTTATTTCTAGATCTCATATCTGATTTTAATTGCAGGAGTTTAGACTCTAACGCCATCGGCTAACTGCTACTGTTTCAGCGGTATTTCGAGTTCTGCTGCGTTGCCCGTCCTCTTTCCAGAGCTTTAATCCTCTCATTTGCCGACGTGACGTTTTTTTCGACCTCCTGTACTTTCTGTACTTTCGATTCAGCGGTTTGCAACTATTGGATGATAAGGTTTTCTCCTGTTCCTGAGCTTGCAGTTATTTGAAACCTTCTCTTTTCATCCTTTAGTGATTGAAAAAGACTGAGTTCTGAGATTGACGCATTTGAAATTCTCTCGACCGTGCCTCGTTATGTGCTGGGAAATGGACATTCTGCGCTTGAAAATTGGACTTAGATAACATTCGGTGGTACACTCTGATCATTTCCTGCGAATAGCTCAGGTCGGTAGACGATACTCATATCTTGCAATATATCAGGAGTTGACTTGAAACACTTGAGGGTATCTATCCTTAAAGGCATCTGGTGTATGGAGATTCCAATCAGATGACGTATGACGACGACATCTTCAGGAGCATCATCGCGGACACGGTTGATATTGGAGAACTTGTCATCATCGCCTTTAAATGAAGTGGACGAACATCTTCAACTCCTAGGTTAGATCGGCCAAAGCTAATGGGTCATTGAAAATATCATCTTTAGCATTTAACTTTTCCAACACTGAGTATTAAAAGATGTATTTCTGTTGCCTTGGCTAAGGATACTTCATTAGCAATTTGGATAATCGTGAAATTGATTCCTCTATAGAAACCTTGACAGATAGTATAGATTTGGTGATAGAACTCTCTACCATTCTTCGATAAATGTCGTTGTCCTTATTCGTTGTCCTTCGTATGGTTATAACACCTGGCGTGTTTAATACTTTTAACCGCAGTATTGTTTGGGATGTCTCGCTTGATTCTCGTCTTACTTGCCCATTTTATAGCATCTATTGACATATTCTACTCACGGTGGCGGAACTTGAAGTATCGGTTTCCCATTGAGCTCAATATGATAGACATCATAGATCAGAGATCCCACCTATAGCCCAACAACAGAGGGTGATATCTCAGCCAAAGAGATAGGAGTATGGATACACACCCGTCCAAGACCAAATATATATACATATTTTTTCCTGACAGGAATTAATAAAAATAAGATTCTATGATATTTGGAAGTTAGTTGTTAGAAGTTGAAGAGAACAAGATATAGAAAAATGTGGGGTGAGTACCAATTGATACACCACGCTGTTTAGCTAGAATTTAAATTATCCTGAGTCACAGTCGCCATCAACAGCACCATACTGACCTACACACACTTCGCCGATTATTATCGGAGCACACTCGGCTCGGGACTACCACCCCACGACAGACAGAACTTCGTATTACTGTAATATAGCGTCGACCCGTCAACTTCGGCCGTTGATTCAGTAACAAGCCCACATAACCACCCGTCAGCATCAGCAGCGTCTTAATGATCACACTGTTGCTGTTTCCTAGCATAGTCCATGTCGAGTTCATACCTATTATACCACCAGTCAGCTTCGCCAGCATTAGTCACGTTGTTGTGATCCTGTTGAACGGTGTCAATGTTGTCTTTATGTGATCTATCGCATTAAAACAAACAAGTCACGATCTGGGGTTTCAGTCGACCTCGCTTGGCCAGAAGATTGCTATCTCCAGTTGCTGAATATATAACGGCAATGTGCGCCATGTTCTCTGCAAGTAATAAACACAATTGCGTCATGAGGACCGCCATCATAAGCCGTAACGTTGGTACCTGCAATGGTGTAATCCGTACGTTGCTCAGAGCTACCGCTCAATCATTGCCAACCTTGCACGCCACCTTCAGCACCACCGGCCGATAAAGCGCTCCCAGACATGTTATGCATACCATTCCTATACATGCACCGCTACCGGCACCCAAAGCTAAGCCTGACAAGGTAGAGCTGCCGTAGGATTGAAGGCTCCCCATGTTGACAACGAGCCAAAGAACGTAGCACCAGTCGCTAGACTGAATTGACCACGGCATGGCTTACCAATCGTTTGCTTTAGCTAGTTATACCGACCGACAGTCAGGATCACAGTGATACCTATAGGCACAGTTATGATTGCTACATCGCTTCTTCTACAGGACTCACTGTCTTCACGGAGTTGGTAATACTTGTCTAATTGCGCAGGATTTTTTTTTTAGCATAACACCTCGATGAGAAATGAGGATTGGTATAGTCAGGCGAGCTATATAAGCTGCGGACTGACCTTATCCGCGCTTCGTCAGCGTCTGTTTAAAGTTTGCATCGCTTTGCGAGCTAGGTTCGACATTTGAGTTCAGATAATCAATTATTTTCTGTCAGCACAGGAGCTCATCACTCAACGTAAGGTCGAAACAATTAATAGATTCTGGTTGGAGGTAAATCCACTTATTTGGGTGAGTTGTTACCGTAAAACATCAGGGTCTGAAGGAATCTTGCTTGAAACTTGCGTTCGTCTCGCGTGATGTTCGTACTTCAGCAAAATAATCACATGTTAAATGATAGCAGCGCGGGAGACTGGTAGCTCAGTTACTGATCAAATCAGCGTTAGGACACTCAAGAGAAGAAGGTCATGCAGAGTTCCCGATTGGTACAAGTGTATTTTGTGTTACCGGTCTGCGAAGGTGGCATGTCATTGCATATATGCATTATGTATGCAATGCAAGCATAATGAGTTTTTAATTTAGGGGGATTTACGCGTTGTACGTGTTTTCGTCCCGCTCAGCTATAGTGACCGATATATTGAAAACTGTATACTATTTACCTCCAATCGCTGGGGACTCGAAGACAAGATGCCATATCAGTACTGAGTTAGGCGCTCATTGTTTTGTCGACTAGGATTTGGTAGTATGTGCTTGTTGGATAGTTCAATACTCACAACAAGCACGTGTTCTATATCATCTGAAGCTACAGATGGAAGGTCCCTCAAACTTCAGCCCCATACTTATACCTTTGTAGCACGCCAGATTTGACCCTCCTTGCCGTGGCCTTAGTACGCCATCTGATGGCGAGACCCTGTCCAATACCATGTCGAGCAGTTTGACTTGTGATAAAAAGGTGGCCGGGAACTTCCGTTGAATTGTGATCTCTTCGGGAAAGGTCAACGTCAAGAAGCTTGTCTCTCAGGCTGTCAACGTTGACGGTCCCCAGTAAGTGGTAGCTTGCTGAGCAGAAATCAGAAAATCATTTTTATGATAACTTATTTAATTTTAACGATATAATATATATTATATAATAAATGTTGCTTTAATATTAACAAAATACTTTAAAAATAATAACACGTTAACGGGAATCGGACCATAAACCAGATAGAAATCTCTTGAGGCATTTTTACCCTGATGTTTCCACTACACCAGTCAGTTCTGGCATTATTACGCGTAGAGGGAGGTCGAACCGCGCATCTCTTCGACATGTATGTCAACCCTGAAACGGCCATGATACCAATGTCGTCCATATCTGTTTTAGATCGATCAGACGGGGGCAGGCCATTCATCCACCCATGGAGTAGGTCTGGCGAATACTCCGCTCTTCAGCGATCAGGATAAATATTAAATGGTCTCAGAATCTTAACTATTGGCTAATAAAGTGGGTCAACTCGTTTCTGGACGGTGATTATCTTGGACAAAACTATTGGTCAGTATTGTCTGTCGTATTGCGACTTCTAGGTACCATTCGTAGAGCTAGCTAACAACAACAACAACAAAGACAACAAAGACGACAATAGCTTTTCTAGGGGTTAAGTTTTTCGAGCCTTCACACGGAATCCAAGGAGTATCTATTCATACTTTGTTTACTTGAGACAAGTGA
>JAKTSR010000330.1:0-12548 GCA_030580325.1 Sugiyamaella sp. yHKS617 | reverse complement strand
CCCCCGCGGGCGTGTGCCGCCTGCTTCTTTTGTGTTTCATCGGCCCGGCCCCCCCCGGGTTCTACCCTTTGGCCTACCACTCTTCCCCTACACGCCGCTCTTCCTATCTGGGCGGGGGGGCTGGGGCCCGGGATGGGACAGGCTGTGCTGAGAGCCGCCGGTCGGGCTGAGCTCGCGACACCAGCGATACGAGCGGGGTGTGCCTTGTTCTCCGGCCGCCAGCTGTCTCAGTCGGCTGGCAGCTGTCGGTGCGGGGGCAATTCGCGACGCGCTGGCTGCTTGTCGGCCTTCGCCGGCGTCGCCGCTAACTCCTCCTGCTGCTGTGCTGGCTGGCTTAACCACCCGCCGCTAATGACCCGTCGATATCTGGAGCTTGCCCGGCTTGGTCCTGGCCTGGCGGCAGCAGCCCAGCAGCACGGCACCGTCTCGAGCGCTCGCATCGCCAACGGCTGCTGTTGCGGGATCAGACATTGGCATCGGCACGGGCAAGGGCTAGCCGGGCTGTGCAAAAACACTAATCGACCGCCCGCTGAAGCAGGCTTGTTCCCACGGACCAGTCCGGACCCCTCCGCCTAGCTGCCGGCCAAACTGGGAGCTCACGCTGGTGGGCAGGCCTCCCGCGCCAAAACTTCCCCTGCTGGCCGGGTGCGACCCCGGGGCGCTGCCCCGGACCCCGTGGCTCCTCTCGCTGCGCTCGAGGACTGGATCCCTTTGGCTGGTCAGCGGAGGCCGTGAGTCTGGGATACTCGGAGGACCGGACTGCCAGAGCCAGCGGCCCAGCCAGCTCTCCTCGAGTGCAGCGAGAGGAGCCACGGGGTCCGGGGCCGCGCCCCGGCCGCCGGAGGCGCGTCGCTGGATCCAGGGCCCACGGCCCTAGGCCGCCGGCCAAGCACGGACTGCATGAGCGGGCAGGAGAAAGCAGCAGAAGCAGGTTGCTTTTTGCGGTCTCCGTGCGTTTGTTTTTAAGGTCTCTTTTAGACATTATCGGGCTTGGCACGCTGTAGCTCAGAACGAGCGAGGCGCCTGAATGCCCTGTGCTGGGAATTTGTATGCTCTGACCTGCGGACTTTGTATATAGGCTGATCAAGAGCGGCCCCGTTTCAGAACTCTCTCGATTCCGCTGAGAGTGAGATAGTGCGATAGAGATAGAGAGTGTGCGAGTGGTTGGCTTCAGTTCAGGTGCTCAGTTTACGTTGGAGTTTGTCGTTTATTTATTTCGCAGGTCAGTGCCTGCCCCTGTGGATCACATCTCTGCTCGGTGTTTATTTATTGGGCTTGAGCGATATTCAACTCAACAGACGACATCAGTCTGGCAGCCAGCTTTGACTTGACTTTGGTCTTTGGTCTTTGGCTCTGAGAAGGTGATATCTGATATTTATTTTTGGCTTGGTTCGTCCAGCAGCTGTCAAGACGATAGTTGTGATCTGACTGCGAACACTGCAGTCGCAATAGATTAGGACATCCACTGCTGTTGGCATTTTCATTTGGATACTCATTTGGTTTGTATTTTTTGATTGATTTGATCTGGATATTCATCTGGACATTGATCTTGCATATTCATTTGGCATATTCATCTGGACACTGATCCCTCTGCGATAGAGTCGAGTGGCAGCATGACCGTCCCAAAGATTACAGTCGACACAAGCGTAAGTACCAGCGTGCGAGCACACCAGCGTACAAGCATAGCAGCATGTGAGCGCAGCCCGCCAACGCCGAGCGAAGCGAGCAATGGGGTCTGGGGCCTCGCCCCAGCCCCGCCGGAGGCGAACCCCCTCCCCGGCCGGCGGGACCAGCACTAACCCCAGCAGATGGCCAGCAGCGCCAGCGAGCTCAACGAGAAGAGCGGCCGTGACGACGCGGTCGCCAGGGACTGGAGCGCCGAGGCACGGCAGATTCTGGAAGAGCACAAGGAGGCCGAGTTCGAGAAGAAGCTGCTGGCTAGCGGCGGCGGTGGCGACGGCCGCGGGTTTCGCTACTCGCCCGACCAGCTCAACAGCCTGGTCGACCCGAAAAATGCGTTTGTTTTGAAGGAGATGGGGGGTATTGGTGAGCTGGCCGACGGGCTGGGCGTGGACCTGTCGCGCGGCCTGACGGACCAGCAGGCTCAAGACGGTGTGCGACTCGACGTCTACGGCAAGAACGTGCTACCAGAGCGCAAGACAAAGAGCCTGCTCATGCTCATGTGGATAGCTCTGCAGGACAAGGTGTTGATTATCTTGTCCGTGGCAGCCGTCGTGTCGCTGGCCTTGGGTATCTATGAGACGGTGGGCGAGCCTACCGAGTACGACGACCAGGGCAAGCCACTGCCCAAAGTCGACTGGGTGGAAGGCGTGGCCATTCTAGTGGCCGTAGTCATTGTGGTGACGGTGGGTGCTGTCAATGACTGGCAGAAAGAGCGCCAGTTCGCCAAGCTGAACAGGAAGAAGGAGGATAGAAAGGTCAAGGCCATGCGGAACGGCAAGCCCACCGAGATCAGTGTATACGATATCGTGGTTGGCGACGTTCTGCTCGTCGAGCCGGGCGAGATGATCCCGACTGACGGCATTCTCATCAATGGATATAATATCAAGTGCGATGAGTCGGCTGCTAGTGGAGAGTCCGACACCATGAAGAAGTATCCTGCCAAAGAGGTGGTGGACCGCATTTCACACAGTCAGGGCGACAGCGCGCTGACCCCGCAGTCCAAGGATCTCGATACTTTCATGCTTTCTGGCGCCAAAGTATTGGAGGGAACCGGCCAGTTTCTGACTATTGCCGTGGGCGAGAAGTCGCTGCATGGCCGGACTATGATGTCGTTGCAAGACGAGCCAGAAGCCACTCCATTGCAAGAGAAGCTGAACAACATTGCCGAGGGCATTGCAAAGCTCGGTTTTGCCGCGGCCATTATCCTGTTTGTGGCCCTGATGATCCGTTTTTTTGCTCAGCTACCTGGCTCGACCAAAACCCCCTCGGAAAAGGGCGAGGCGTTTATGACTATTTTCATTACTGCTGTGACCATCGTCGTAGTAGCTGTTCCTGAAGGGCTGCCCCTTGCCGTGACTCTGGCCCTGGCCTTTGCTACTACCCGTATGGTCAAGGATAACAACCTGGTTCGTGTGCTCAAGTCGTGTGAAACTATGGGCGGTGCTACCACTATCTGCTCTGACAAAACCGGAACTCTCACCCAGAACCGCATGTCCGTAGTGGCTAACACCATTGGTCTAAAAGACTGTGCAGAAGAAGGCGACAACCCCGTCACCCCTGACCAGCTCATCAGCACCCTTCCTGAATCCGTGTACACTACGCTGCTCGATTCCATCGCCATCAACTCGACGGCCTTTGAGGACAACAGCCCTACTGCCTCGGAGCCGTTTCTGGGCTCCAAGACCGAGACGGCGCTGCTTGGATTCGCCAAAAAGTACATGAACCTCGGAGAACTGCTGAAATACCGACAGGCTGCCGACGTGGTCCAGGTGTTCCCTTTCGACTCGGCCAAGAAGTTCATGGCCACTGTTGTGCGCACGTCCCACGGCACCTACCGAGTGCTTGTCAAGGGCGCGTCCGAGGTCGTGTTGAGCCGCTGTTCGCAGATTCTCGACATTGACAATCAAACCGCTATTCCTCTCAGCGGCGAGTACGTCGAGTATGCCGACTTTCATATCGAAGCTTACAGCGGCAAGTCGCTCCGTACCATTGGCGTTGCCTATAAAGACCTGCCCTCTAATTGGTCTCCCGACGCCCCAGGAGCTCTGGAGGAAAACACTCTGTTCGACGATATGATGTTTTTGAGCGTGTTCGGCATTAAGGACCCGCTGCGTCCTGGTGTGCGAGAAGCCGTAGCCGACTGTAAGACGGCTGGCGTAGTGGTACGTATGGTCACTGGTGACAATGTCAACACTGCTCGTTCTATTGCTCTTGACTGCGGTATCCTCACTGGCAGCGAAGACGAAATCGTCATGGAGGGCCCTGACTTCCGCAAGCTGAGTCCCTTTGAACTGAATACCGTGGTGCCCAAACTACGTGTACTGGCGCGCTCGTCCCCACAGGACAAGAGAAAGCTCGTCCAGTTCCTGAAATCGCTCGACGAGACCGTAGCCGTCACCGGTGACGGCACGAATGACGCGCCGGCTCTGAAGCTTGCTGACATTGGTTTCTCTATGGGCATTGCCGGTACCGAAGTGGCCAAAGAGGCGTCGGATGTCATTCTGATGGACGACAACTTCGGAAGTATTGTGAAGGCCATCAAGTGGGGCCGCACTGTTAACGACGCTGTGAAGAAGTTCCTGCAGTTCCAGCTCACGGTCAACGTCACTGCTGTGCTGCTGACGTTCATTTCCGCGGTGGCTGACTCGGAAGACACTTCGGTGCTGACCGCTGTGCAGCTGCTGTGGGTGAATCTGATTATGGACACCTTTGCAGCTCTGGCACTTGCGACTGACCCACCTTCCGATTCTGTTCTGCACCGAAAGCCAGATAACCGTAAAGCCTCGCTGATTACCGTGACCATGTGGAAGATGATTCTGGGCCAGGCCATATTCCAGCTCGTTGTCACTTTTGTGCTTCACTTTGCCGGCGCGCGCATTTTCAACCTCGATGTGAGTGTGGGCCGCAATAAGGAAGAGCTCTCAGCCATGGTGTTCAACACCTTTGTCTGGCTGCAATTCTTCAACCTGTTTGTCAACCGTCGCCTGGACAACCACCAGAACATCTTCGAGGGCATCCACAAGAACTTGTTCTTTATTCTCATTGCCACTATCATTGGCGGTATGCAGATTGTCATCATGTTTGTAGGCGGTGCTGCCTTCAGCATTGTGCACCAGACGGGCGCCATGTGGGGAACTGCCGTCATCTGCGGAATGATCTCGATTCCCGCCGGTATGATTCTGCGTATCGTTCCCGACGAGTGGGTTGCCAGGCTGTATCCTGCTCGCGCTGTCAACTGGGTCATGGGTCTGCTGCCGCATAAAAAGCCCAAGAGCCCAGAAATCGTCGTTGACGAAGAGTCTACCATGGGCGACCCCCAGCACTACGTGTGGCCGTCGGGCATCGAGCAAGTCCGAAGAGAGCTGGTGTTCCTCAAGACCGTTCGTGGCGGCCGTGTTCTGCAACTGAACTTCAAGCCCAAGAACATCTACAACTCCTGGAAAGAAGCACTAACGCCGTCGTCGGCGTCCACTGCCCCCAACTCCCCCAGCACAACACTGGCCTCCAACTCGTACTTTGGAGACCACCACCACCAGAGCTTAGGACCCAACAGCACCGCGCCCACCGGCAACTTCCTGTCGGTGCCCGGCCGGCACAAGGGCAGCAGCATTGCAGCCCTGACCATCGTGCCGGCTGTGGTCGGCGGCGCCATCGGCGGTTGGTCTCCCGAGCTCTCCAGCAACTCGGGCTCGCCCACCTCGCCCGGGCCCGCCAGAAAATAGCCTACCACCACACCACCTGCATTCCCTGTATTTTGTCTTAATAACTTTTTCATTTGTCTTGCTTTGCCCCGTTGGTTACATCATCTGTTAATACACATCCCTACACAGCATCTCTGTCCCCCGCGCCTCCGGCGGCCGGGGCGCGGCCCCGGACCCCGTTGTGCTCGCTTCGCGAGCTCTCGGCCGGTGACTGGTGAACTCCTTGGCGAGCGCTGGTCCCGGGAATGGCCTCCTCGAGCGCAGCGAGAGGAGCGACGGAGAAGCGACGGACAGCTCCAGGCGCGTACCCGGCCGACTCGAGCGCAGCGAGAGGAGGCACGGCCCGGGCAGCGCCCCGGTCGCCGCCGGAGGGCTGGAAAAGGGTAATCAACAGTTGCAGAGCTCTTAACAGTTATGGACAGTTATGGACATTTATGAACATTTATGAACATTTATGGACATGGGTCCCTACCGTCAGGGGTAGGGCAAGGAACAGCAATAGGGGTATAAAATTGGAAATTTTCAGCGGCCCCTGGCGGTTCTGTTTTCTTCTCTACAATGTCTTTACTAGGCGCCCAGAGTCACGGAGCGATGCTTACTGCGAATCGTTCGTTTTGTCTCTGACAATCCTGCGTGCTAGGGTAGCCTTATATTATGGAACGAGAGGAGAATCTTTCGTCGGTTGAACCGGTCCTTTGAATCGCGCAGGCTACGCTGGCCTGTGTCGTGACTCTAAACGTACATGTCATGTCATGGATTTTGTTTTAGTGCTAGTGGTGTAGTGTTGTCGTGGCTATATACAGTCAGTCGTAAAGTGGTGAAGCTCGTTGCATTTCTGCTCCTGTGCTACTGCTGCTTCTGTGTATGGATTAATAGATGCCTCTGTGCAATGTTTTACGTGCTTATTTGCTGAGGAGCTTAGCGTCGACGCTCTCTTTGGCTCGCTGCTGTATCTTCAGCTCCAGCAGTGCTGGTTTCGGACAGGCTATGGGCTTCATGTCTCTGCCGTTCTCCCTATACACCCTGGCACAGCAGGCGTACAGCTCGTCGATGTATTGAGTGCACTTCGACTCGTTATAGCCGTTTCTCTGTATACAGCCTTTCACCGGTTAGCGACGTAGCTCGCTGGTCCAGGGCCAGCGGACTTACCTTGGATAGCGCACGCCTGGGCGTGGCACGAGTTGGGGCTGTACTGGCTCGCCATATCAGCTCAGGGGTCGGTGGTGGTGAAGAGGAAAGCCTGACGCTCCCGACGCCGTGCTAACATGCCTCATACTTCTTCACTGGGTGCCTCCGGCGGCCAAGGCGCTCCGCTGCTCCTCTCGCTGCGCTCGAAGAGGCCATGGGCCCAGGGTATCGGGATCAGGTATCGGGATCAGGCCGCGGGAATAGGTCACCGGGAGTGGCCTCCTCGAGCGCAGCGAGAGGAGCAGCGGGGTCCGGGGCAGCGCCCCGGCCGCCGGAGGCGCGGTGTTTAAGGGGTATAAAGTTGTATTGGCTAGAGAATTCAGAGGTCCGGGGCGGCGTCGGCGCCGGGGACAGAGTCGGTGATGACCTGGATGTTGGAGGTCTGGCTGTTCCAGCTGGACTGGGCGAGCGAGATCTGGCTGTTGTCTAGGTCGTAGACGACGTATGCGCTTCTGAGGAAGGTTTGTCCTAGCAGGACGATGCCGCCGAGGTCCGAGTTGGGGAAAATGGTCAGGGTATAAGGCTCCGTGTTGCTGTAGCCGAAGTAGGACGAGGGCAGGGCCAGCTCGGAGCCGGGAACTGTGATGGTGGCACCCGAGAAGTTGTAAACAATGGAACCGCTCGGAACGTCGTTCAGGACGTAGGCTTGATTATTGTCGTCGAAGGTAGCACCGAGGTAGTTGGCAATGGCAGAAACAATGTCGTCAGGGAGGTAGGTCAGCGAAGTGCCCGAGTCCAGCACTGCATCGGGAGTCTCACCCCCGAGACTGTCGCCATTGTCGGCAGAAACACCGCTGAGGGTCACCTGTAAACTGCTGGAGCTGGTGATAGGGACCGTGTACAAAGTTCCAGTGTACTTGCCGCTGTCAACAGCTCCAAACAACAGACCTCCATCGCCAGCGTCAACATCATCCAGGTACAAAGAGTAGACATTGTGGTCAATGTAGCCTTGGTCAACCAGATTCTGAGGGATGTTGATATACCTGTCATTGGTGTATTCAGTAGCTTGGAAGCCAATTCCGAATACAGCGCCAGTGTTCTCATTGACTGAAACAGAACCGAACTGCTGGTCAGAGAGACTTGCGCCAGCAACGTTGACGCTATCAGTGACCCAATCTCCAGAAGCACTGCCAGACACATAGTTGATATCGAACTTGTCATTCAAGAATCGATAGGTTGACGAACTATCAGGATCATACGGGTACGTCTGCCCAGAGGTAGTGGTGTAGACCCAAAGATCTGCAGAACCGGTGTCAATGGCAGCTTCAATCTGCTGAGGAGGGGTTCCAACCTCAAAGCTAATGACATAAGCAAAGACGTCGTTGCCCAAAGGAGTGTTGTAAGACCCAGCGCGCTTCGTGAAATTGCCGTGGTGAACGTGGCGCATCTTGGTCTTAGCAGAAAGGAAGCCTTTCTTGTCATGGATAGGGGCAGCTGCACAGAGCGATGCGAGAGCGAGAAGTGCAATAGGAGTGTTGAAAATCATTGTCGAGTGATGGTGAAAAACATCTGTGAACTTGATGAACTTCACCTCAATTTATAGAAAATTTAACATGGCTGTAGCTGACCTGGTGCCACCTGGATTTGACACTGTTAACCTGGTACCGCTGGCATTGACTCCTAGATTCCTGAAGACCATTCTGTAACAAGCAAAATATATGTTTTCATCTGCTCGTAGCTCGCTTGAGATTACTGGTCTTTAGTCATTGAAAATATGTGTTTCGTTGAATTTGGATTGATATCACGACGCTGTGTTCTGCTTCTGGATTTCTGGTCGGTCATACCGCACAATAGCATGGTCCAAATAATTATAAGTCTGACTGGTGCCGTCTCTATACGTTGTCTAACCCAAACTTTGAGGTCGGAATGTTGACTCCCTTTGTGAAGCGACATGACGGTCTATGCAATTAATACTTGTCATGGTTTTTAGCGGACCTATACGGTCATCCAGCCTGCATATTTTTCCAAATCTGTGGAAGCGTGAGCATTACCCCGCTCTCACGAGTTCTGGACCATTGGAATCGTCCTCTCAAATGGATTCTTAATTTTTTTTGGCAGCGCTGAGGGAAATTTTTCCAGGTCAACGGAAATTCAAAATATACGGGATAGAAATGTGCAAGAGTTAACATTAACGAAAGCACGGGCCCCTATATCCGTTAGGTAGCAACTTGGCACGTATCGACAACTCAATAACGTGAGGAAGTCATATTTTCTCGAAAGTTCTCTTCGTTTATGAGATGAAGACTAGGACCGTATATCACAAATTTTGAAGACATCCATCGAAAGTTCCACGTGGCCTAATTGGCAAGGCGTCTGACTACGAATCAGGAGATTGCAGGTTCAAGCCCTGTCGTGGAAGTAGATACGAGGTTCGTCTCCTCACGTATATTTTTATTTTTTCGCCAAAAATTTTTATGCGAAGATCTGCGATGACCATGCATGCACAACCCCTGGCTGCCATTTTGAGCCACCGATCCACTAAAAATGTCAAAAAATACTACCAATAAATTCAATATAATAAAGTATACAAAAAATAAATACGGAAAATTAAATCTATCGCTCAGTTCGGATCAGCCACAGTGCGGGTGTACCGGAACCAATAATAAAGTCTCGCGTCTTCGTCAAAAATAAAAAAATAATAATTCACCACAGGTAGAGCAATTACCATTCCAGCTCGGATCTGTCGTAGCCAAGAAACTTTCCGTTATCTTCCTTCGACAGAGTAGCAACCACGTCGGCAATTCCAGCTGCACTCTGCTCAGTAGATATCATAACATTTGACCTCAACACGTCAGCGAACTCTCCAGAACTCTTTCCAAGGTTATCGACATATCCGCTACCCATGTCAGAGTCGACAAGACCTGGGTGGACTGGAACAACAATGAAGTCCTCCTTGGCCAACTCCAGACTGAGTTCCTTAGCAGTGAAATTAAGCGCCGACTTGGATTGGCCGTAAGAACTGGTACCAAACGCATCCGACATCGATTTCTGAGATCCTAAGCTACTGCTGATAAAAATGACCTTACGAGTACTACGCTTAGAGATCAATGGATACAGAGCCTTAAAAAGTACAATAGGACCAAGAGTGTTGATAGAAAATAGACGGGTCCATGACTCGATTGGAGTCTCGAGAACAGTCATTGGCTCCTCGGAAATACCAGAGTTGGCAACAAACACGTCGATGCCACCAGCGAGAGACTCAATCTCCTTAGCTAAATCAGTAGCATCGCTATGGACTGCAGCGTCGTACTTGAGAACATGAACATTTGAGTGGTCCTTCTGCCAGCTGTGAAGGTCTGCGGCCCTGGCAGGAGCACGAGCTGTAGTAATAACTACAGAGTTAGCAATAGAAGACAGCTTCTTAACCAGAGCGAGGCCGATGCCTCTGTTGCCGCCAGAAACGAAATAAACTGTATTAGAAGACATTATGATGTGTGTGAGATTCGTCTGCTGTATCTATAGCGAAGAGAAATCTTTGATTTAAGTGTGTGATTGCAATTGTGAGTAGAGAGTTAAGACTGAGAAGAGCTGGGAAGCTCCCACCTTTTATAATCGTTGCAGACAGTTTCTTACGTTATCCTATCCCCGGTTCGCATGTTATTGTCAGAGTTGGATGGACCCTGTGCATAACGCTGCTGCACCGATCGGCACCTCCGTCCCGCGTATCCCGCGTTGTCCGCGACATCCGCGGAGCTCCTTAAAGCCGCCTATTAACACACTTTCTCCATAGGTTTTTCTTAACCACGGTGTAATCGGGGGTCTGGTAAGCAAAGCAGAGCCTAACGGGTTTAGCATTCGCGAAGAGATCAACTTAATAAGATCTTGGCGTTTAGTCACGTCCCACACAAACAGCTTTGTCATGGCGTAATTACCAAGCAGAGGGTGGCATCCGGCGGCATCCCGGTCTCTCTGTTCTTTCCTGTAATTCTCAAATCTGGTGTCACCAGGAGTGGGTCCGCCTTCGGCGGCTGGGGCGCTGCCCCAAACCCCGTGGTGCTCCACTTCGCGGAGCTTACAAGGTCTGGTTGGCCGGGCAGCAACGAAAACCGTAGAGCGACTGGGTTTCTTCTTGTTTTCCCGTTTGATACTGTTATTACAAGCTAATGGGACTCGGGATGGAGGACTTTCGTGTAACTGTTGGACAACTGTGGCCCGCTTTGGATCCTTCCGATAATAGGTGCCATCGCCTTGCAAGTGCGCCTGTTACCTGGTGAGATGCAATGATCTTCCTGATCTTCCGCCGATATGCTGTAAACACTTAATAATCTGGCAGCTCGAAGCAAGGCATGGAGTTCAATAATATGGCTCACTGAGTAGTGTCGACTAACGCAGAACCAGTCTATCATTCCTCAGGCTGTTGTTATAACCGCCTACATATTGGGTGCACGTTTCGCTGCTCCGATACACAAGGGTGAAATAGGGAGCGTATAGAAGAAGCCCTGAACTGTTTTCATGCATCCAGCGAGACGCTGCCCCGGTCACCGGAGGCGTGGCAGCAAAGCTAGGCCCGGCACAACAACTAAAGTATCAAACTCATACAAATAACAATATGTATCTTTATCCTTCTAACCCAGTATCTGCTGTATAGACATTTAAGCGCCAACTTCAAGGAGAGAGTCAACAGTGTCCTTAATAGCGGCGTCAAATGGACTGTATTTAAGACCAAGAAGCTTGATGGACTTTGAATTGTCGTAACCGTAAACGTCAGCGGGAAGATCGTCTTTGGCGCTAGCAAGAGGCAGCTTATCGGCTAGCTCAGGGTGGCTCTTGCGAATTGCTTCGACAATCTGCTTGTTGGTGAAATGGCCAGCAGTAATGAAGAAACGTTGGTTAGCAGCCTCGCTCTTCTCGATGGCCAGGACGTGGGAAAGAGCCAAGTCTCGCACATCGACCCAGATGAAAGTTCCAGTAGGAGGCAATTCGCTAGCTCCCTTGTACTTTCCTTGAATGAAGTCACGAATTCTTGCGTTAGATGTGTTGATACCCTCAAGAGAGTTGAGATAGTGGACAATAGGTCCCAGGACAAGAGGAGGACACAGAGTGGTGAGGGTGAAGTTGGGCTTCTCCTTCTCAACAAAGTCCCAAGCAGCTTTTTCAGCAAAAGTCTTGCTACCCCTGTAGGTGTTGGCCGGGTTCTGGGCCTCCTCCCAAGTAACAGGGTTCCAGTTCTTTTCCGAGTAAGTTTCAGGATGGTCAGCAGGGTTGATAATGGAAGCAAAAGACGAGGTAACGGCAACACGCTTCACAGTAGGAGCGTTGGCCTTGATGGCCTTCAGAACACCGGTGGTTCCCTTGATAGCAGGGTCCAGGAAATCCTTGATAGGGTCCACAACATTAAAGTGGAAAGGGCTGGCAGTGTGGATGACAGCATCGAATCCCGGCTCGGACTTGACAGCCTCGTCAAATGCACCGTCCTGAGCAATATCTTCAACTATCACGTAAGACAACTTGTCCTTAGAAACCTTCGGGTGGGCATTGAGAATCTTCTGGCCCTTCTCATGGGACCTGACTGTGGTGACCACCTCATGTCCTCGCTCGAGCAGAATGTCCAGAACATGGGCAGCGATGAAACCGCTGCCGCCGGTTAACAGAACTTTGACCATTTTACCTTGCTTGTATCAGACAGCCACTAAGAACTCTACAGATCGTTATCGGTTATCGAAGCAATTACACTCAATTCCAATTCCTGAGCCAACGGCAGACTCTTGCTACCTATTTATACTCCCGTAATAAAATACTTGGGGGTGATTGCGTTGGCAGATAAGTGGGGTAACCCCCACGCATGCCGGCCCTACTCCGCGAACCCAGCCCTCCCGACGGACTTCTAACGACGAGCTAACCCCTGGCGACCTCATCACCCGTGCCCGGCGCCGTAAACCCTCAATGGCGCCCGCCGGGGCCCACTCCCGGGAGCAGCGCTCGCGCAGCGAGCACAGCGGGGTCCGGGGCAGCGCCCCGGCTGCCGGAGGCTTCCCC
>JAKTSR010000329.1:0-12575 GCA_030580325.1 Sugiyamaella sp. yHKS617 | reverse complement strand
CGCTCGCGAAGCGAGCGCAGCGGGGTCCGGGGCAGCGCCCCGGCCGCCGGAGGCATTCCCGACACGCCTCCGGCACGGCCTGGGCGCTGCCTCGGACCCCGCTGTGCTAGTTTCGTGAACATGTTGAACCTTATCACGGGTACGGTGAGCAATGGGACGTACCTTTGAGGCCCGGCTCGACGTCGTCGGACCGGATCTGTGAAATTTTGACCGGCTTGCCCGCAAGCGTAGATAGGGTGAGTTTCATGCGGAAATCCTCGCTGCCAGTGAACTGGACAAGCTCGATTTTCGTCGCCATTTTCGATACAGAATGTAAATGGACGGTTTCTGGAAGATGGATGGTGGAAGTTCGTCAGGAAATAAATAACACTCAATGCCAATGATGATTTTGGACTGCCGGGTCGTCCAGTAGCTATAAATATTCGAAAAAAATGCAGAGTCTTGGAGTCGCTGCTGAATCCTATTAAATTACAACGTAACAATAAAACCTTGAGCCCTGAAAGTGAAATCACTACTTTTAATAAGTGTAGAATTGGTTCTTCCTCAAGAGGTAGAGATGTCTATCTCGAAAATTTCATGTTGATCCTTGCATATGAAGAGATAATTTTCCCTGCCGCTATCAGACGCGCTATCAGCACCTCTAAGAGTTACCCTGCCGGCGATGGTTTCGGATTCGAACTTCACATAAATTCATCTAAATTCATCTACGTCCGCTCATTCATGTAGTAGCGAAGTGTACGTGAACCATCACTATCGAAGCCGGGAACTGTGGTTTAATAATTGTAGATTGGACTGGGATTGCCACTAGAGCTTGAGCAGCGGATCTTCTCGACCGAATTGGGGTACCTTTTTACGGACTGACATCATTGTTGGTTGTCTGTAGGCGACTTCATTATCCAGCAGGCAACACGAGATTGAAATCGTTCAACAAACGCCCTGGCGTCAATACATATTGCACACCGTTATTACAGAATTTGTATATTGTTCCTTCAAAGAGAAGAAACGGGGTTTTCAAAATAGAGAACATCTCCTGGGCATTATTACTTCCAGGCTGTTTGTCCAACTGACGGCGGCCCTCGCACATTTAATCTACAAAATCAGTTCCAACCCAGCTTGATAGCTGAATTGCCTCTGAAAATTTCGTAAATCCCTCATCGGTCATACGCTCACAACATTCTTATTTATTATATTCTCGTGAAAATGTCAACACCAGGTTCTGTACCGCCTTCGAAACGGCCATCGCCACCTGGCGGGTATGCAATTTCCGCCTCCAAGAGAATCAGAAACGACGAGGACGGGTTGAAGACATCTGGCGATAGATCTGCTAGTGGGTCTGCCACTCCTCATGGCACTACGCACGCGTCAGCCGTCGACCCAGATAAGTTGTCAGATGCACTTTTATCAGCAGGTGTGGACCTGAAGGAGGAAGAAAACCTGTTGTCTTCTACGTTGCAGCGGACTGATTTTCCTCCTGGGGCTTCATATCCTGGTGGCCCAGTAAATGCATATCTCCAGACCCCACCACCACCTCCTCCGCTTATCCAGACGCCGTTTCTGGACCCCAAGAATGTACAAAAATCAATACGCAAGTCGTCGAGCGAACAGGGAATCCGATATTTGGTCGATAAAGAAAACGAGATTGCATCTGTCATATCTGCCTCGTGTGAAGAGTGGCTCAATAATATCGTGACCAGTGCGGTTTCACTTTCGCGGCATCGCCGCAGATCGCGTAACGACGTTCATTCTAATATCGCACGCGCGTTAAGGAATATAGCTATAAAAGACAAGGAACAGGAAGAAAAGTATGCTGCCAAGAAGCTGGCGTTAGATCTCGCATCCGGTGACCCTTCAGCGACCGATGAGAAGAAGCAACAAGAGAATGAAGAAACCCAGCACCGAGCCACGAATGCTACGGCATTGATGATGACTTCGGGTCGAAAGAAGTACAGCTGGATGACAGGAGGCGCGTCCTCCGCTGCTGCTAGCCGGACTCCTGCTGGATCCCGTACGCGCAACGAAACCACAGTCCGCTACCGTGAGGCCCGCGAAGAGCCAGGAGTTGCGCTACGCGATCTATTAGGTGCTCTCGAAGACAAGCGTTTTGGTGTCGAAAAGGCCATCGTCAAAGGCTATTCCAAGACGAGGAACTAGCTGCTACTCTTAATGACTAATGAAAATCTGTATATGAGACTAAGAAGACGCCTCCGGCGGATAGGGTGCTTGCACAGAATTTGCTGGACTCGGCGTCAGCAAAGAGGAAGGATTATCCCGGATCTGGGTGAGCTAGGGCACCGAAGTGGTCGCCTCACTGCGCTTGAGAAAATGGCCCCACAAAATGTATTCTGGCTGGATGATGGAATAGATCCTGTTAAATATTTCAAATTCACGCCGAGCAATAATTATATATTACTATATGTACTGGATAAATCCATTGCCATGTTATGGATTGAAGCTTCAGACGACCACAGAACCCCGAATTCATTACAAACGATGGCATGGGTATCTTGTTCAGCAAGTATCAGTATGGACCTGCGCGGCCTTCTCAAACCTTCTCAAACAGTGATTACCTGCGGTGGATCCACACAGACGCATGCTGACCTGCATATGATAGCCGGGAAGTGTACATCGGCCAGAATAGCTTTCCCAAAAGTGGTAGATTTCGCGGACTCTCCGGCGGAGCCTCAGAGTGGAAGCGTGTCTGAAGGCCGGAATGCTGTCCCTCAGCCGCCGCGGCCGGGACACTGGTATGGCCTTCGAGCGCAGCGAGAGGAGTAGCGGGGTCCGGGGCAGCGCCCCGGCCGCCGGCTCGTCGAGAGATCAGGTGGAGAGGGGGTGTGCTAATGGCCACTGGGGCCCGGCCGGAGGACGTGGACGGGCTCGCACTGTGAGCATAATGTGGTTCGGGGAAGTGTCCCGGAAGGGGGAGACGCTATAGAGGCAAGCCCCAGGAGCGGAGACAGAACGGACTGTCTATATACGCATTATGTACGGTTTAATGGCCACACCGCTCTCGACCTGTTTGTCAACGGAGCCAGTTAGGTGGGCATGGGCGATGTCGGCGATGGCGCGGATGAACTCGGGGTCGTCGTTGAGGGACTCGGCCCGGCGGAGCAGTTCTGGGTGCTTCATTTCTTCCTTGAGCTCGATGTCGATTTCGTGCAGGGTTTCAATGTGATCTGAGGTGAACGCTATGGGTACCACCACGATTCCCTTGGTTGTGTCTCGTTGTTCCAGGGCCGCCACGACCTTGGCTGTCTGAGCACCCAACCAGGGCCGTGGGCCAACTTGTGACTGCCACACTACTCGGTATGGGTTGGAAAACTTGAGCTCTTGCATGACATGGAAGGCGGTGGCTGCCACCTCGGCCGGATATGGATCTCCCTGGTTGACAACAGTCATGGGGATGGAGTGAGCTGAGAACAAAATGACCACCTGGTCGCGAATGGACTCGTCAAAAGCATTGAGCTGGTCCTGGATATGGCGCGCAAAGGTTTTGATGAGCCCGGGATGAGTTGGCCAGCGCTCGATAAAACTCCACTTGATGGTGCCGTTGGGATCGAGTTCTCTCTGGACCTTGCGCAGCTCGTTGAAACTGCTCCGCGTGGTCGAATAACTGTACTGGGGGTACTGGGTGAACGCTACAGCGCGCGTGATTCCGTCATCCAGTAACTTTTTATATGTGGTGTCAGTCAAAGGTGCAGCGTAACGGAATGCAATATACGGTTTATGGGGAGCAGTGCCGGGCGACAGCTCGTCCAGCAGCTTGCAGGCCCCGGTCGCCTGGATGGACGTCCACTTGCGGATGGGCGAGCCGCCCCCAATCTCCTCGTACTTTTTCTCAATACCCGCTGTCCGGGTTCTCGCTATGTATTTGGCAATTAACGACTGAAATGGGCCCAGCGGAATCAGGTCGCCGTCGGAAAACAGCCTCAGCAGGAAATCATGTGTCTCCGGCAATGTTGAAGGCCCACCCATATTCATCATCACAATCGCCTACCCGCGTTAGTACTCGCTGTGCCTCCTGCTCTGTGCCCTTGCTCTGCGATAGTGGGTGAGCCTCTGTCGGCTGGAGCGCTTCCCCAGACCCCGTGGCTCCTCTCGCGCTTCTCGAGGAGAAGCCTCCCCCTCCTCCGGTGGAATCCTCCGCCATCGGGTGGAATCCTCCGCCATCGTACCACAGTGAGGTTACGAGGCCGAGTAACAGACGTGACTCCCCCACCCTACCGAAATCACAGGGACCCATATGTCAGTATGTCAGTGCTTACCGTGCCATTGCCCACCGTGCCGTTGCCGGTGGAAGTAGATGCGAGACGGCGGCCGAGAGGGGGCCTGGCCAGGACGAGCTGTCGTGCGATCTGTCTGGAAAACATCTGGGAAGCGCAATCTCGCAATGGCAAGTAAACTCAGTTGCGCAAGAAGCGAGTTTCCTTCAGGATCCAGGGAAAATGTCCACGAACCACGCCACTTGCTATCCAGTGTGGTCCAGAACCAGCAAGCCGCTGATCCAGATCCACCAGCGAAAAATGCCGATCTTCATGCACCGGCCATGCAACCTGGACCCCGGTCGTACCTCGGCCCTAAATCCGTCTCGCCTCGCCCCTCGCTCAGGGGCGTTGACTTGAGCGCCAGCGAGAGGAGCCACGCGGTCCGGGGCAGCACCCCGGCCGCCGGAGGCGTGCCGAGTACCTGGGGGACGGCGTCGTGCTTCCGGCAGCCGGGCCACGCCCCGGACCCCGTTGTGCTCCGTTTCGCGGAGCGTCTGGCCCAGGGGACCGACTCGAGCGGCAGCGAGAGGAGCCACGGGGTCCGGGGCAGCGCCCCGGCCGCCGGAGGCACGTCCACCCCATGAAGGACATGTCTGGACCCTGGACAGGCAGAGCGAGGTCAGCCGTGCGGCGCATGGCGCAGGGGATTAAGGCATGCCAGAAACGTGCGAAGATCGCTAGGAGTAAGCCAGCGAGCCAGAGAGCAAGCGAGACACGACCGCAAAACACAGCGCAACCGACTGCTGGAGACGACGACCCGAGAGGAGCGTGCTGGACAATGCCGTCGCTGGGTTTGCTGAACGGCTTTTTCTACAACACGGGCGAGGCCACGGGCCTGCCGCCGGACCTACTGCGAATCGCGGCCTGCCTGACACTTTCGTACCCGCTGTGCGCCATTCTCAAGCGCCTGCCCGACTCCAATCTGCTACTGCGCCAGCTCTACATTCTGGGGTGAGTGTTGTCTGCTCGTGGGGCGTGGGTGTGCCTCCGGCGGCCGGGGCGCGGCCCCGGACTCCATTGTGCTCCGCTTCGCGGAGCGTCTGGCCCAGGGGACCGACTCGAGCGGTAGCGAGAGGAGCCACGGGGTCCGGGGCAGCGCCCCGGCCGCCGGAGGCGCGCCCCAGATCCTCCTGGATGGGTTTGACTAACGGCTGTAGCGTGGCGTTTGCGTACCTGGTGGGCATTTTCAATCTGTGGGGTGGCCTGCGGACATGCCTGATTAGCACGCTGTTCACGTACTATGTGTCAAAGCGGTTTGCGGGCTCGGCCCTGATGCCGTGGGCCAATTTTGTGTTTGTCATGGGCCATTTGTTCATCAATCATGTGCATGCGCAGATGAAGGCTGATTTCGATGTCAATGTCATCGACATAACCGGTGCCCAGATGGTGCTGTGTATGAAGCTGACGGCGTTTGGCTGGAACGTGTACGACGGCACTTTACCCGAGTCTGGGCTCTCCGAGCTCCAGAAAGACCGGGCAGTGCGAAAATATCCGTCGCTCATGGACTTTTTGACCTACGCCTTCTTTTTCCCCTCGCTCATGACCGGCCCGTCTTATGACTATATGGAGTTTGCCCGCTGGATGGATCTCTCCATGTTCGATGTCATTCACAAAAAGGCTGGCGGCGACACTGTGGTGCGACGGCGAATTCCTCGCAGCGGCCGTGTAGCCACGAAGAAGCTGTTGGAGGGCGTGCTCTGGATAGTCCTGTGGACCCAGATCACCAAATACATCTCGCTCGAGTATGCTCAGTCCAACAAGTTCACGCGTGAGCTGAATTTCATCGTGCGCATCTTCTATCTTTACGGGCTGGGCATCACCTACCGACTGAAGTACTACGGTGCCTGGACCATCTCTGAGGGAGCCTGCATCCTTAGCGGACTCGGATTCAACGGCAAGTACACGAACCCCAAGACAGGCAAGACCAAGTACCTGTGGAACCGTGTGCAGAACATTGATATCTGGGCCTTTGAAACTGGCCAGAATACCCACACTTTGCTGGCTGCGTGGAATATGAACACCAACAAATGGCTCAAGAACTACGTGTACCTTCGAGTGACGCCTAAGGGCCGCAAGCCCGGCTTCAGAAGCACATTAGCTACCTTTGTGACCTCAGCTATGTGGCACGGCACGCGGTCCGGCTATTATCTCACGTTTGTAGGTGGAGCGTTTTTCCAGTCGCTAGGGAAGCTGTTCCGGCGCAACCTGAGACCCATATTCGTCTCTGCTGACGGAGTGACCCCTGGCCCGTATAAAGTCTACTACGATATTGCATGCTACCTGGTGACCCAGCTGGCCTTTGGATACATTGTTCAGCCCTTCATCATTCTCGACTTAAAGCCGTCGCTGGCCATGTGGTCCTCGGTGTACTACTACGTGCACATTGGCATTGCCGTATCGATGTTCCTGTTTGTGGGCCCACCCAAGAAACTCGTCACTAGGTGGCTCAAAAAGCTCCAGCCAGTGCCATTGTCACGTAGCGAGCAGATCAGAATCGACTCTCTCCGCCTCAAACAAATCAGGGCCGACCTCGACCAGCTGACGAGCCAGACCTCGCTGGGCATCCCCCAGCCCGACATGGACCACCTCGACGACGAGATCAAAGACGCCATCCACGAAATGGAACAACTCCGCACAGACCTCATCCAGCAGCTCCAGGACTTCAAGGCCGGTCACCCACTTCCCCCCAGGGGCCCCTCTGCTGGCGCCCCTTAGCTCCCCTTAATAACAATGTAAGATAGACCGTTCTTCTGCCGCGCTTCGGGCGCCGCCGCGGACGTGCCTCCGGCGTCGAGCTCCGCCGGGACCCGTAGCTTCTCGAGCGGAGCTCGAGGAGGACGCCTGACGGCTGCTGTCAAGTACCCGACCAGCTACGGGTCCGGGCGGAGCCCGGCCGCCGGAGGCACGTCCCAGGAACGTTGGACTTGCTGTCACGCACTCTCCTCGAGCGGAGCTCGAGGAGCTACGGGACAGGGCAGAGCCCGGCCGCCGGAGGCACCAGGCACGCTGGATCTGATGCGGAACAATAAATAGATGTAGATATGCCTCTATGTAATGGAGTAGGAGCCGAGAACGGCCTTGATGCGGTCGACCTCTAGCTTGAGGTCGCGGAGGTTTTCTTCGAGGGGCGCTACCTCATTGAACTTGCGGTGAGCCTTGGACTCGGTGATCATGTTTTCGACCATGAACTTCTGCTCTTCCATAACGATGAGCTGTTCCCGGTACGACTGGATCTCATCCTCCGAGAGCAGCGGTGTAGGTGGCTCTGCCTGTTGAGCTGGCGGTGCTGCTGGCGACTCTTGTCCACTGTCGAGCTCAGAAATGCTGGAGTTGCTGCTACTGCTTGTCTGCAGCAGACCCTTGTTGTGCTTGAGAGCGCGAGGCAGCGCTTTCAGAGGCAACATATTCTCTTGCAGATACTGAGCAGCCACTTGGTATATTTGTTTCTGAAGCCGCTTATCTGTTTCGCGTACCGCCTCTGTGGTCAATGCTTTGCGGGCCATGCTGTCGTATTGTGAAAACGACTGCAGCAGCTTGCGTCGAATTGAGGCTGCTTCGTCTAGAACTTTGTGTGGGGGTGGGTTGTCGGGGTCGTTGAGTCTCATTAACATGTCTTGGAATTTTGGCAGTGTCGTATCAATGGAATGCCTTATATGGGCCATGGAATCATAGATTTTGAAGATCTCAGGCCGTTCCTGCAAGCCTTCGACTTCGAAATTTCGCCGGGCAAAAATCGTGCGCTTGCAGTCTCGGCACATGCGTATCCCTATATCGTCCCGGCGTGGTAGTTCATTCGTTCCATTGTCCAGTTTGTTGGATAGAATAGAGATCGAAACGTCTCGCGAACAGTCAGTGCCCAGGTCAGCGCACACTATCTTTCCACACACCCGGCAGTGATGCTTTCGCAGCGAGTATCCAAACTTCTGCGAGCAAATAGGGCAGTTCTGCACTTCCTTGTCGTTTTGCCATACCGCCACGTCGTGCTCTATGGCTTTCCTCTTTATGCTAGTGGTATAGGTGAAGAGTCCCTCGCCCAGGTCGGCTAGAGCCCTTATCAGTCGAATTAATCGCTTTTCTAACCGGTTGACTTCTAACTCGTTTAAATCAACCTGTTTCTGCCGGACCCGTGTGAAATATGCTGACACGTCTCTCGTCGTCCCACCGTGATCATTATATCCAGGACGAGCTTCGTAACAGAGTTCGCACACTCGACACCAGACACTGTTTTCGCTCTCTGGATCGTGGCGCGCTGTCTGTGGAGACAGCTTCATCTGATACATGGTATGTTCTCGGCAAAACAGTTGGCCACACTGCCGGCAGTGGATGGCCCCGTTACGAGAAACTAGCAACTTATCACATGTAGGATACGAGCACTTGTCTCTGCCAGCAGGCCCTGTGCCGTGGTTTTTCCAGTGTTTCCGAGTTACTGCCTCTGATATATCCTGCACTCTTCTCTTTGGAGTCGAACTACCACTAGCGCCTCCGCTGCCAGACCCTACACCCAGTACTGCTCTAGAATGTCCTCCGGTACCTACCGACACCGATCGGTCACTTCCGCTGTCATCGAACAAGTTCAAATTCAGTGACTGGCTAAAAACCGAGGTTACTGCCTGCAGCTGCTGGATCTGCTTTGCCTGCTCGACCTTCTTTCTGAACCATCCTTTCAGCTGCTCGTTCTCATTCGTAGCTACAGTGTCGGAATGAGCGTCGTCTAAGTGTCTGTTGAGCTGTAGCAGCGACACCATCACCTCGCCACATATGGGACATTCCAGTTGTGACTCCAGGCCGGCTGACTGTTGCAGTGCTGGTGAAAGAGAAGGAGACAACGACGGCGACACCAGGTCTCTATAGCCGATACCAGACTCATTTTCTGAAGATTCCAGCACTGAATCCCCTGACAAACCATCCACCGAGTCACTTGTCCCGACGAACCTAGCATCCAAATCATAATCACCGTTCAAGCTGCCAGTCAAACCACTCCGACCGACGGACCCTTTATGGACTCGGCTATCAGTTCCACCATTCAGAATCAAATGATTGTTAGAACTGTCATCCAGCTCGCCAAACTGCAGCACAGGCACAGGGGCTGGTGCCGCCAGCGGACTGGTATTGGACAGCTGACTAGTACTGTCCTTAACCAGCCCTGTATCAGGCACTATCATCGTATCATCCGAGGTGTTACTCGAGCTCACTGACTCGGACAGCGAAAGCTCGCTGCTACTGGGCGGCGAGTCCACTCTTCTGGGCATTGTCAGAAATGACAGCGGCGGCGACTTCACGCCCCCTGACATATGCAAATGCTGGCCATTGCTGCCACTGCCGCTAGCTCCAGACCCCGGCCCAGGCCCAGAGCTCAAGCCACTGACAGGCGGCGCTGCAGCCAATGGCGACGACTTCAGAGGCGAAGTCGAAAACCCTCTAGCGCCAACACCCGTTCCCGGAGGCCCAAACACTCGCGTAGGACGGGACATGGCATGCTGGTCAGACTACTCACCCTCCTACATCGTCCTCGCTTATCACCAACATGCCCGCGCTGGTAGCCGCGCTTATCGGCACGTGACCGGAGTGGCTAAGAGCTATCTGGCGGTCGGGGAGCTGTCCCAGACCCCGCAGGAGTACCCATATCCCCTGGTCCACACCGGTTGAGGAGTCTCCTTTAACGGAGCGAGCAGAACAATGGGGTACGGGGTAGCGCCCCGGCCGCCGGCCGCTGAGCGCAGGGTCCAAGAAGTCAGCCGCACAGCCTGGTTAGATGCAGATCCGACGTAAGTCATTGAGGAGAGTTCAGGACCATAGCCCTGTTCGAGGAAGCTAAAGGTTATTTAGCCAGCGTTTTCACTTTGTGTTTGGGGGGCTGGTTCAACTGGGAGTCGACTTTACGGGTACAGGGTATCGTGGCCGTTCATCAGCATATTGTGGACCTCGATCTACCTCTACGACCAGGCGAGGTGCATGGGCCTGTTCTGTTTATGCCGCCCTGTTCAGTTGTTCACTTGTTTATTTTCCCAAGCATGTTATAATATTAGGTTCTTTCAGGTTGTGTTTTTGTGGTCGACGTATTAAGCAGAGGCATAGCATAGCCGTAGGAGCGGGTACAGAGCGCATCACTGACAAAGGTAAAGAAATAGTATTGGCACGTTCACTAGGGACACCAGCAGCACTGACGTGGGTCCACTCATTCAATCGCCCATTCCTTCATTTTCCCAACATCTTTCATTATGACTATTACCTATACGGATCTGGCGTATTTCGACGACCTTCTGGTTGACTGTCTCATTGACCGGTTGTATTACTGGGGCACAATTCGCAAAGTCCGTGAGTACAAGCCGATTCGAGGCATACCAGAAGATGAAACGCTCCATATAATTCAGCAGGAACTGATCAACCCAGAGAAACCCAATCTGCCAGGAGCCTTGAACAAGTTGACAAATATCCGGGCAGTACAGATTTTCCTCTCCCGATTCCAGGACCCGTCAGTCCGCAATGAATTCGACAAGCATGCGAAGCGGTATCTACAAATATATTTCAAAGAGTGTGCGTTTAATATCGAGGTCACAGACCGATACAAGGTCAAAACTGGTGTTTCTGAAGCATGTGTTGTAGCTAGAAAACCCTTTGAGGAAGGTGAAGACATTCGTTATTTAAGTGGGTTCCTAGTTGAACTTACAGATGAAGAGGAGGACGAGCTGAACCAGAGCAATGACAAAGATTTTTCAATCATTAATTCCAGTCGCCGAGGCCGAAACTGCCTGATGCTCGGGCCAGCGAGGTTCGTCAATCATGATTGCCAACCTAATGCCAGATTTGTCTCTTCTGGTATGAACATGTCTATACATGCGAAGAGACATATTTCTATAGGGGAAGAGATCACAGTCGAGTACTCAGAAAACTACTTTGGACGACAAAATAAAGAATGTCTGTGTGCGACCTGTGAAGCTCTATCCCGCAATGGCTGGGACAGGAACTGGTCAGCAACCCACAATAGTGAGGACGAGGCTGGCGATGACGAACCAATGCATAAGAAGGGAAGTCCGTCCCCTATTGAAGCACAGAAAGGAGCCCACAATAGTGGTGATGTACAAACTATCCATCGAAAGGGTAATGGGCTGTATCAAAGCGAAGAAGACAGTGATATTGAAGTTCTCGGAGTTTCGATATTAGCAGATCTGGAAGATGTTGCGGAGGATAGTGTGCACACAGATATCCAGATGCATGAAGCAACTGGTGAAGGGAGAACCTTACGAAACCCATTGAAATTAAAACTAAACCTCGCGACAACTGCAACTACAACCACAACGCAGACTAATAAACCCCTGAGATTGCCGACTCTCAGGTCGCTGAGAGAGAAAATTAACAACAATTCATCCTCGCCTTCTTTGTCTCCATCACCGACATTGTTTTCTCCCCGACGGTCTACAACTCCCTTATCGCATACAAGCATCGAGCCAGAGGCCAACTCTACCAGTGACGACGGCACTCCGTCTCCAGAAAAGTCAGCCAGACGAGCACTAAGGCCGAGAAAGTCCATGTCATTCAGCTCAAAAACGCGCGGTGTGAAGCATATTCCAAAAATCGCTGTATTTGAAGAATGCCACGCTCATCAGAAGAAATTCTATATCGAGCCGTTTCTAGAAGAAAACCGCGATTCAGTTCTGAAATGTCGCAACTGCAAAAGCCCGTTCATGCGCCCCAAAGAAGAAAAGCTTGTGCTGCGAAACCTCATCCGGAACTACTGTCCGCGATGTCATCGGCATATTCTAATCTACAACTGTTTCTGGCCGTCGAACCGGAGGCAGGACGAAAATATCGAGGTCTATCGCAGCCCATTTGATCCCCGACACAGCGACCAAGATACAACTGACAACGACGACGAGGCCGACGATGACGACAGTTGCGAAGACTCGCCTTCCTCAAGGAACTATCGAGTTGTCGGAGCTCGTCGAAGACGCATACTAGCGCCAGCTGTCTCTGATGAGCCCAGAGCCGCTGTCCCACGTAAAGTTTCAGCGTGGCTTGCGAAACGGCAGCAGGAAGACTCGGCCCCAAAGACTTCTCTTCGCACCTCAGGCAAGAGAGCAAAGAGACCAGCTTCGCCATACCAGAGGAAGCGAAAGCCGGCGAAACGCGAACTCAAACCCTCTCGAGCATCGGTCCGCATCAAGCTCAAACGCATCGAGGAAGAGCTGCCGTCTACCCCGCGTAAACGCACTGCTTCTCGCAGGCTGCTTGACTCTCTGTAAATATTTATTCTAACGTGTACCATCATCTCTCATGCCGTGCTTAGCGCACCCGGTGCTGCGTCCCAGACCG
>JAKTSR010000328.1:0-12591 GCA_030580325.1 Sugiyamaella sp. yHKS617 | reverse complement strand
GGGGGACTACTGCGGAGCCAGCAGCTCTCCTCGAGCCTCGCTCGAGGAGCTACGGGGTCTGGGGTAGCACCCCAGCCTGGCCGGAGGCCGCACGCCTCTCCCGGGAACCCCCTCTCACACTCTCGAAGAGATCACTACCGAGTCCGGGCACCCCCCGCCGCCGGAGGAATGTCGATAGAAGGGCTGCGTGGAAGAGTGGCTTAGGTAAAAGGTAGCTTCTGGTTTACAGGGCCCCGACGGGGTCCGAGTGATTTTCTCTTCGTCTGTGGTGGCAGAGACACTGGCGCCTGGCTCTTGATTGCATGGGCACTGACCGGAGGGCCGGCGGTGTTGACGTGAGAAGATGATGTGTGTAGCGGGGCCGTACTCGGTCTTAGCCCAAGAGAGGGTCCTCGCTTGCGGCCCAGAGTTGGCTGCCGCTCCATTATGTTAGTAGCAGCTGTGAATCCAGAGAAAAGTGGGGCACTGCTGGCATTGGTGGAGTTGGCCGCTTGGAATAGTTTGGCAACTGGCACGGGCCGTTTGAGAAACTCGGCAAAGCTTGTAAATGTGTCGCGCGAAATATTACTGGTGCCATTGCCATTTTTGCACAACCTGAAATGGTGTTCGACGCCTGAGAGAAGCCGCGACATCTTTGTGGTATCGACGCCGTCAAACCTGGAAACAGTAGTGGGATAAGTCACGTACAACAGAAGCTTGGCCCTAGTAAGCGAAACAAACAATAGTCGTCGCTCTTCCTCCACGCCCCTGTCTCCTCCACGTGCTACTTGGTCATCCACAGTGCCTATGGAAAAGACCACTGGCCATTCCAACCCCTTTGCCGAGTGCATAGTAGAGATGGTCACGCTGTCATTTAACTTTTCGTTGTCTGTCTGGTCCCCCTCTCCTCCAAGTGACAAGCTCAGCAATAACTTCTGTAGCGGATCTAGACCCTCTTCAGGTGGGGCCACATCATCGGCGGCTATATCTCCTTCGAACACTTGACCAATATGAGATCGAATAGCTTCGATATTTTCCTGTCTCTTTTCTATAGTGCTGTTTCCTGTGCTTGTAGCTGGCAGAGATCTAATGAGGTCGGTCGTTTTCAGAATATGGTCCAGAATACTGCGAATACAGTCTGCCGGCCCAATCTCTACTGATTTTTGCAACAGGGCTCTACATTCGTCAATCAGGCTTATATAGCCCTCTAATCCAGCAAGGGCATCACTCCTTAATTTGATTCCCGTCTGACTACGAAATTCAATATCGTGACAAAACTGCTTCAATTGATGGAATAAAGACTCAGTGCCATCTACACGAGCCAGGAGCTTCTGCAATGTGACCTCGCCAAAACCACGTTTCGGCATATTCAAAGTTCTTGACATTGCCACCCGATCATTATTGGAATTTACGACCCGCAGATAGTCAACTATTAACTTCACTTCGACGCGGTCCCAGAATTTGAAGCCACCAAGCATCCTGTAGGGGATGCCGTTCAAAGCTAGCTGTAGTTCACACTTTCGGCTGGCAAAACCTGTGCGAGCTAGAATTGCCACATCCTTATAGCTGAACAGATTTCCCGAGCATTGTTTTAAATAATTGATTTGTTTTGCAATATAAGTTGCTTCGTCGCTATCTTCGCGGAAGTTGGCTAGAACTGGCAGCGTTCGTTTGGTAAGAGTATGCGTATCCTGCGACTTCAACGAACGGTCAGCAGCGATCCGACTCTTATCCTGCCGAATAAGACCTATCGCACTATCCAGAATTGGCTGAATAGAGCGGTAGTTTTCTTCAAGATAGATGAGTTTTGATTCTGGGAACAGGTTCCGTAACAGTTGGATATTCTCTGGTCGAGCATTCCGGAATGCATAGATACTCTGATCAGGATCTCCTACAATGGTGATATTTTTTCTAGCACTTGCGAATAGGACAGTCAGCTCCAGCTGTACTTTGTTGCTATCTTGGAACTCATCCACAAGCACTGCCTGGATATCTGAAACAACCTCAGGATGTTTTTTCAGAAGATCGCGGGTTTTGATAAGAATATCGTCAAAATCCAGTAGACCATTCTGTTCCATCTCATCCTGGTATCTTCGATAGATATAGATTCCAATAGGCGAGTCAAATTCACTTAGGCCGGCTTTGCCAAAGTCCTCAGCGTTACAGTAGCCATGAGATTTGAACTCAGATATCACTTGCACACAATGTTTAGCATCCAATTCTATACTATGTTCGGCTCTTGGGTTGTAGAACTTTTTACCTTTACTTTCTGTGTACCCAAACTCGTTTAATTTGACTTTCATGTCTGCAGAACCGATGACGTCCTTCATGATTTGCTTTTGATCAGTAGGGTCAGCAATCGTGATCTTATTTTCAAGGCCCAGCTTGGACCCATATCTAACTAGGTACTTGAAACATTCACCGTGAAATGTTCCAATATTTAGTCTCAGGGCATCGGAATTTTTGGGTATCAAGGCGTGGATACGATTCCGCATTTCCCGAGCAGCAGCATTTGTGAAAGTCATGACTATGATATCTCTGACTGGAACAGTCCGCATTAAATACGCAACTCTCGATGTCAGAGTCTTAGTTTTGCCTGTTCCCGGACCAGCCAGGATCTGATACTGCCCTGATAATGGCGCCACAACTGCCTCATACTGTGCTCGATTGAGACCAGCCAGAATTGGATCTTGATTCATAGTGCCATATTGATCCGTTCCGGGAAATGTAGGGAGGCCGGTGGTGATTTCCTAATATTACCACCGTTTGCTCGACTGATTTAAATTTTGCAATCACACAAGACCTTCCAGAAGCCGTCTGCTCAATCGTCACTAGTCGTTATCTGTTTGTGTATATTTTCCTGGATATAGACCGAGAGGTTTACCCAACCCACGCGATTCAAACGCGAGACGCGTACAAATTAAAACCTGCATATAGGTCCTTGATGTTACGCACTGCGTAGATTAACTTGACTTTACCATTCCAGCTGTCAGCCAACTGAGGTTCCAGGAGATCCAAAGAAAAGTCATGTCATCTCGTCCGGAACTGAAATTTTCAGACAGGAGTGAGGAATCATCGTTTGTCAGATTCTTCAACTTGTTACCTGCGAAGGATTCGGCCACTATTCGGGTCTTCGAGCGCAACGAGGGCTACACTGTTCACGGAGAAGACGCCAAATATATCGCTCAGACTGTTTATAGAACAACATCGGTATTGAAATACATTGGTGGCGATTCCAGCAGCAAACTGGCTTCCTGTACACTTTCGGTCATCGTATTTAAGAACTTTTTGAAAGACGCACTCTTGTCCAAAGCACTGAAAGTAGATATCTACTCAAGCACCAAGGGCGGAGGTAGAAATTCAGGCAGTCAATGGACTTTGTCAAAGCACGCCTCTCCGGGTAATTTACAGGCCGTGGAGGATTTGATTACTATCGATCAGAAGGCCATTGTTATCGCGGTGAAAGTAACCACTAAAGCCGACCAGCGAACTGTAGGTGCTAGTTTCGTGGATGCTTCGGCACGTGAATTGGGAACTTCTGAATTTCCTGATAATGAGCTATTCTCCAATTTAGAATCACTGGTTATTCAACTAGGCGCCAAAGAATGTGTGTTGCCTAAAAATGAGAATCAAAAGGACCCAGATTTGCTGAAAATTAGAGACATGGTTGACCGATGCGGTCTCGTCATCACGGAACAACCCACGTCCGATTTCAATGGTAGAGACACCGAGCAAGACTTGACCCGTCTGTTGAAGGTGAATGACAATGCCGAGGAGAATGGCGCTGAGGATGGCATCAGCACGTTTGTTGATACAAACAACACACCTGTGTCGCTGAGTCCCCAACTGAGTCAGTCAGTCGCACTTGGAGCAACAGCTGCCCTTATCAAATATCTCCAGCTAATGACAGATCCCGATAACTATGGCAAATACCGTCTTATTCAGCACGACCTTAGCCAGTATATGAGACTCGACACTTCTGCTCTTAAAGCCCTTAACCTCATGCCTGGACCAAGGGATGGCGCCAAATCCATGAGCTTGTTTGGACTTCTCAATCGCTGCAAGACGATGGCTGGCACCAGATTGCTAGGCCAATGGCTGAAACAACCGCTGATGGATGTGGAGGCTATAAGGGCTCGTCACCTCTTGGTCGAAATCATGATGAATGATACTGCCCTGAGACAATCGCTTCAAGAAGATCATTTACAAGTCGTTCCTGACCTCGGCAGACTTGTGCGCAAGTTCCAGAAGGGCACTGCTAACTTGGAAGACGTTGTCAGAGTCTATCAACTTGTCATTAGACTCCCTGACTTCATTGAAGTCTTGGGCAATGTCAGAGATGAAGAGTCGAATACTTACAGCAAAATTATTGAGGAAACTTATTCTTCTCCCCTGAGAAAATACCAAGGAAATTTGGAAAAGTTGCAGGAGCTAGTAGAAACGACAGTAGACTTGAATGCCTTGGACCGACACGAGTTTATTATCAAGCCCGATTTTGACGACAGACTGAAGGAAATTCGCACTCGACTAGATGATTTGAGAATCGAAATAGCAGATGAGCATGTTCAGGCAGGGGACGATCTAGGAATGGACCCTGAAAAGAAGCTGAAACTGGAGCAGCACCATATTTATGGTTGGTGTATGAGACTTACTCGAACAGACTCTGGTTGCTTGAGAAACAGTAAAGGATATATCGAGCTGTCCACTCAAAAGGCTGGTGTGTACTTCTACTCCCTTAAGATGAAGAAATTTAACGAGGAGTACACGGAACTCGATGCAGAGTATCGCCGAACCCAGTCGTCGCTGGTTCGAGAAGTTGTGAACATCGCTGCCACTTACTGCACTGTTCTCGAGAGCCTCTCCACTGTGCTTGCTCACCTAGACCTGATTGTCAGTTTTGCTCATGTTTCGGCATTTGCTCCTTCTCCTTATGTGAGACCAAAGATGCACGAACGACACAGTGGCAGCACCATTTTGAAACAAGCTCGTCATCCATGTATGGAGGTCCAAGATGAAATCACATTTATTCCGAATGATGTGGAGCTCGTCAGAGGAGAGTCTGAGTTTCTTATTATCACTGGTCCTAATATGGGCGGTAAATCAACCTATATTCGACAAATCGGCGTGATCGCACTGATGGCTCAGATAGGATGCTTCGTGCCCTGTGCCGAAGCGGAATTAACAATTTTCGATAGTATTCTTGCTCGTGTAGGCGCTGGCGACTCACAACTCAAGGGTGTTTCTACTTTTATGGCTGAGATGCTTGAAACAGCTACTATCCTCAAGAGTGCAACTAGAGAAAGTCTTATTGTTATTGATGAACTGGGACGTGGTACAAGTACTTACGATGGCTTTGGCCTGGCGTGGGCTATTTCTGAGTATATTGTTAAGAATATTGGATGCTTTGCTATGTTTGCGACTCACTTCCACGAATTAACTGCTCTGGCGGATAATCACCCAGGTGTATGCAATCTTCATGTTGTTGCACATGTTGAAGACGATACATCTTCTCCCGATAGCGACATCACCCTGTTGTATAAGGTTGAAAAGGGAATCAGTGATCAGTCATTCGGTATTCATGTAGCTGAAGTTGTGAAGTTCCCAGCCAAAGTGGTCAAGATGGCAAAGCGCAAAGCTCGTGAGCTAGAAGACTATGAGGGAGACGACAATGACGAGGTCCTGAAAAAAGCTACAAAGAAATTCTCCACTGAGCAGATCAGCCAAGGAAATAAACTTATGAGAGAAGTTCTCAGCAAATGGCAGGAGTCAGTGGGCGGCGAAGAAGGTTCCCAAGCGAGTCTAGACAAACTGAGACGGCTGATCTCGAACGAGTATAAGGACAAATTCCTAGCAGACCCTTTCGTCCAGGAACTTGTATCTCAGCTATAAGTATGAAATGATATTTAATTTAATATACGTTTTGTAGTGAAGAAGAGTAAAGTATGGTTGTGCGAAGATCTAAAATATATGAGATTGTTATGGCTGCACTCAAGACAAAGTGATCTCCACTGGTATGAGTTCACTCTCTGAGGCTTCTGCTTTTCCTACAGTTTCGTATCTAAGGTCGAATTCTAAAAGCTTCCCAATGCTAACTCTAGATGCATCAAGAAGTTCACCGCCAACACTGACGGAAGCTTCCTGTACAGGAAAGGTGGCGTACAATCCAATAATACCTAAAGCCTTCACCCAGAGCTTAATGCCCAATTCTCCCTCCTCAGAAGTTTTGGCCTCGATTTCATACGAGTGGATTCCTGCCACTCCACAAATATTATCTAGCAAGCCAAATAATGCAATAGCAGGCGAGTCGTCGCTAACAACGTCGACCCAATCTCCATTCTTTGTAGGTATGCCATAAACCGGTCTAGCAGGCACCGGGATCAGCGGAGCAGCAGTTACAATATCCCACTCTCCGGAAAGCAGCGATACTTTGGCCGTCTTATCTTGGGGAGACCAAATCTTACCGCTCTTATAAGAGCGAATAATCAGATCATCGGCTCTAACTGAGGTGTGAGAAGACCCTACCTGTGCATTGGCAAACAAAGCGTTCCAATTTAATTCTTCAGTGACATCATCGTAGCAGAGATTGAACGCACCCAGCAAGATACTATAAATGCTGGCGGGCTTGCCTTCATCAGTAGATCGCTCGTATATCTCGCTGTAGTTGTATCCCCAGTGCAGAGTATCTCCAGCCTCAAAAGACAAGTATGGAAATACCGGCTTGGCAATGCCAGATGGTCTGAGTACGACGCGCTGATTGAGTCGAGATGGAGCAGAAAATGAGTTGATTAAATCCAGTTCGTGATGCCTAGGACTGTCAGTAAAATAAATTGGCCCTCCAGAAATACATCTTGCAGCAGCATGCAGTCCTGTCACTCGTGTTGCTAAAGGTTCTCTTCCTCCGGCTTGCAATTTTGATTGAAACATATCAAAATCCGGAATGGAATACAGGTTTCCTGTATATGTTGTGTTATACAGGTTGCAGTAGATATGCCAAAAGTGACTAGCTAGAATCGTGGGGAAAAAGTCGTTGGAGTTGCGGAACACAGGGGTGGGTCTAATCTTGGACTTGTGCGTTCTCTTCTGCAACGAACGAAGCATGATATTTGGCACCATGGCCATGCAATAGATGACCTTGCCATCGAAGTACTTCAAGGATGACTCGAGAAGAGCCTTCTGATAAGCTGGATACAACGCACCACGAATATCGTGGTCCTGGATATCATCAATCACAGCCTGATAGTCGATCTTTACACAGGTTATACCAGACTCAGCAAGTGAAGAGAAATAGTCGTCGTAGAACTTGGCAGCATCTTCGGCATTCACCAAGCGATAGGTCTTGCCATTTTTCATTCTTGCGTCGACCGTTTTATACGACTCGTCCAGCTCAGATCCAGGCACTGCGCCCTCCCAATATCCAACCAAAGTGGACCAAACACCAATATCGACAATATACGGGAACTTGCTACGAATGTCCTTGACCAATCCCTTCAGACCGAGGGGAAACCGGAATTCATCGGCTCTCAGATCGTATAATTGACGGTACTGATTTGTATGCTGCCAGCCATCATCTATGATTATACCAGTGACGTTTATACCAGACGAGTCCAGGTCGGACAAGGCATCGATAATGAGATCGTGAGACAGGACCGGGCCCAAGCCATTCCAAGTACAGTACATGAGGCCATCGAACCACTCAGGGGTCCAGCTGGATTGCAGCTTGGCACTCAACTTGGATAAATGTGACGATGCAGCAGATACAGGAGAAACAAGAGAGACAGCGGAGCCGGCAACTGTCATAGAGGACACCTGCTGAGACAGCTGTAAGATGGCCTGTTCTTCTCCGTCATCTTCAAAGACTATCTTTCTCGCGACATCGAACAAAGCGCTGACAACAAGCTCAAACTCAGTGCCAGAAGTGATAAGCACTCTCTGTCCGGTTTCCTGAGTGTCCGGAGAATCATTTTCCGTATGAAGAACCAAAGTACCTCCACCAGTAGTCTTCAGATTAGAAGTACACAAATCCTTTGTTCCTGACGACGGGAGAATGCCGACATGAGTGCCGTCGCTTCGCTGGAACACAGCCAGCACCCCCAACCGATCAAGTGACAATTCAGAACCGCCAGTTCTAGGCGCTAACCAGAACGCCGACTCTCTGACGAACCCAAGGTAGTGGGTCAAAGAACGAGGCTTGCCAAGATGAATATCCTTGGTGCTGAAGCCGTGGATGCTGTGAGTAACCTCGTACACCTGGAGACCCGAGCTGGAAACGTGTGAGCCAGAGACTGTCAATCCTGGATTGAAATCCTTGAACAAATCGCTCAGCTCCAGCGGCTGAGATGAAGCAGCCATTGTAGAAAACGAACGAATCGGCAGTGGAAACAGTGACTCCAGTAAAACGAAAGCGAAAAAGGACAATTCCTGTCTGGAAACAAGGAGCAATTCCCACTCCGAAAAAATGAGAGTTCGATGTCAGGAACTGGCTGATACACCACTGACAGGCTTTAACGGGTCACCTGGGTGATCGACACGGCAGATGGCGGGGCTTCCGCATGAACAAGCAGATGCAATGCTTGTGATAAGCGGCAGCGACTTTCAGGGTCTGGGCCTCATACAGTCAGAAGTAAACAGTGGCTCGCCGAGCCTCCGGTGGCTGGGGCGCTGTCCCGGACCCCGCTGCTCCTCTCGCTTCGCTCGAGTTGGACTCGGTCACCGAGGAGCTGGCTGGCGAAGTACGGCAAGAGGGGTTGGAGGCCGGAGCCCGCTTCTGCTGCCGGAGGTGTTAGATTAGGAGACTGGCTGAGTATGAGTATTTAGGAACTTTATTGATTACGAGTATTTAGAAGGTTTATGAAGTATCAGGCCCAGGTAGTGGGATCCCAGCTTGGCATTGTGACAAATTTATCACTGGGGCTGCCTAAGCCCTTGAAGTCTGCTTCAGAGAGCGCGAAGTCGTCGACCTCGATGTTGCTCTTGATGCGAGACTCAGTGGCCGATTTGGGTAGCGGAAGGAAACCTTTCTGGAGGTTCCACTTGACAAGAATCTGCGCCACGGTTTTTCCGTACTTTTCAGCGAGAGCGACCAACTCTGGGTCATCCAACCGCTGTCCTCTCATAAGCGGGGAATAGGCTTCGATCAGAATTCCATGTTGTTTGCAGAAAGCAGCAATGTCATCTCTTTGAAGCCAGGGGTTTACTTCAATCTGGTTCACAGCAGGCTTGATTCTCAGTTCAGGCCATGACAATAGCTCCTGGATGTGATGGACACCGTAGTTCGATACTCCGATGTTCTTGACCTTGCCCTCGATGACTGCCTCTTGCAACGCCTTGTACGAGCCTAGTCTAGCTGTCGCCGGGCCCTGCGGAGCATGAAGCAGGATAAGATCAATGTAATCGATGCTGGAAGCGTTCTGTAGCGATTTCTTGATAGCCGCTTTGGTATTGTCATATCCAAAGTCGTCAAGCCAAATTTTGGTGGTAAAGAAGATGTCACTTCGTTTGACAGAGGGATTGGCCTTCAGAAAGGTGGCAATGCCGAGAGATGCCTCCTTTTCATTCTTGTAAAAACTGGCACTGTCCACATGGCGGTAGCCGTTGTTCAAAGCAATCTGGACTATTCTGCTGGTCTCACCCCGAGGTGCTAGGTAGACCCCAAAGCCGATATGAGGGATTTTGGCCCCAGAATTCAGCGTGAAAGACATCTTCGACTTTTGCCCTGCTTAGAAACTGATTGGATGAACTTGAGTGTCCAATATTCTGGAGGAGAATCGGCCGCTATTTATATTCCCTCTCGTTGAGCCAAATGCCAGCTATTTCCGAAGCTGACTGATGATATATAGCGATCGCCGCATCCCTAAACTCCGACAGATCCCCGCCTGCACAATCTACATATCCGAACAGGAAGCGAGTAGACAAGGTCGGGGGCAAGTCCTAACCTGGGAAGACAAGGGGGTACACATCCGGCGACTCCCCCGGCGACCATAGAGCGCCGTTCCAGAGTTCGTGGCTCCCCTCGCTGCGCTCGAGTCCGTTCCCACACGGAGTCAAACTGCCTGCCTTGAAGAACTGCCCCGGTCGCAGAGTCGTCGCCCGTGGCTCTTCCCGTCAATCCAGACTCAGCCCGAGAACCCGTTCCATCTCCAGTCAATGTTGCACACGTAACTAGCGAGCGGTAGGACTGCTGCGACTGTTGCTGGGCATGGAAAAGCGGAGATTGCATCTGGTACTATTGTACAATGTATTACATATAATAACAACTAATAATGTTGGTATTATACCAACAAGATGAACTATTGTTGTAGAAGCATTATTTAATTTTAGATAATAATTATTAATAAAATAACTAATAACTAATATTTAATTTAATTAATTCGTTAGATAGGCTTTCTAATTTCAGCTAAAGTTTCTAAAGGATTTGGTTTATAGATAACTACTATTAATATCTGCCCATAACGGTTCATTGTCAATGACCCAGATATTAAGAGTTATTAACAGTTATTGACAGTTATTAACAGTTATTGACAGTTATTGACAGTTAACAGTTATTGACAGTTGACAGTTATTGACAGTTGACAGTCATAGACAGTTGACAGTTATGGACAGTTATTAACAGTTATTGACAGTTACTGACAGTTATGGACAGTTATTGACAGTTATTGACAGTTATTGACAGTTAACAGTTATTAACAGTTAATAGTTATTAACAGTTATTAACAGTTATTAACAGTTATTAACAGTTAATAGTTATTGACAGTTATTGACAGTTATTGACAGTTAACAGTTATTGACAGTTATTGACAGTTATTGACAGTTATTGACAGTTATTGACAGTTATTGACAGTTAACAGTTATTGACAGTTGACAGTTATGGACAGTTATGGACAGTTATTGACAGTTATTAACAGTTATTGACAGTTATTGACAGTTATTGACAGTTAACAGTTATTGACAGTTATTGACAGTTAACAGTTATTGACAGTTATTGACAGTTGACAGTTATGGACAGTTATGGACAGTTATTAACAGTTATTGACAGTTAACAGTTATTAACAGTTATGGACAGGAGTTATTGACAGTTATTGACAGTTATTGACAGTTATTGACAGTTATTGACAGTTAACAGTTATTGACAGTTGACAGTTATGGACAGTTATGGACAGTTATTAACAGTTATTAACAGTTAATAGTTATTAACAGTTATTAACAGTTATTAACAGTTATTGACAGTTATTGACAGTTATGGACAGTTATTGACAGTTATTGACAGTTATTGACAGTTAACAGTTATTAACAGTTATGGACAGTTATGGACAGTTATTGACAGTTATTGACAGTTATTGACAGTTATTGACAGTTATTAACAGTTGACAGTTAACAGTTATTGACAGTTATTGACAGTTATTAACAGTTAACAGTTATTGACAGTTGACAGTTATTGACAGTTAACAGTTGACAGTTATTGACAGTTATTGACAGTTGACAGTTATTGACAGTTAACAGTTATTGACAGTTAACAGTTATTGACAGTTAACAGTTATTGACAGTTATGGACAGTTATGGACAGTTGACAGTTATTAACAGTTATTGACAGTTATTGACAGTTATGGACAGTTATTGACAGTTATTGACAGTTATTGACAGTTATTGACAGTTATTGACAGTTATTGACAGTTATTGACAGTTAACAGTTATTAACAGTTATGGACAGGAGTTATTGACAGTTATTGACAGTTATTGACAGTTATTGACAGTTAACAGTTATTGACAGTTGACAGTTATGGACAGTTATGGACAGTTATTAACAGTTATTAACAGTTATTAACAGTTATTAACAGTTAACAGTTATTAACAGTTATTAACAGTTCTTGACAGTTATTGACAGTTATGGACAGTTATGGACAGTTGACAGTTATTAACAGTTATTGACAGTTATGGACAGTTATTAACAGTTATTGACAGTTATTAACAGTTAACAGTTATTAACAGTTATTAACAGTTATTGACAGTTATTGACAGTTAACAGTTATTGACAGTTGACAGTTATGGACAGTTATGGACAGTTATTAACAGTTATTGACAGTTATTAACAGTTATTGACAGTTATGGACAGTTATGGACAGTTATTGACAGTTATTGACAGTTATTGACAGTTGACAGTTATTGACAGTTGACAGTTATTAACAGTTGACAGTTATGGATAGTTATTGACAGTTATTGACAGTTGACAGTTATTGACAGTTATTAACAGTTATTAACAGTTATTGACAGTTATTAACAGTTGACAGTTATTGACAGTTATGGACAGTTATTGACAGTTGACAGTTAGTGACAGTTGACAGTTATTGACAGTTATTGACAGTTATTAACAGTTATTGACAGTTATTGACAGTTGACAGTTATGGACAGTTATTAACAGTTATGGACAGTTATGGACAGTTATTAACAGTCAGTTATTAACAGTTATTGACAGTTATTAACAGTTATTGACAGTTATGGACAGTTATTGACAGTTATTGACAGTTATTAACAGTTGACAGTTAACAGTTATTGACAGTTATTGACAGTTATTAACAGTTAACAGTTATTGACAGTTGACAGTTATTGACAGTTAACAGT
>JAKTSR010000327.1:0-12681 GCA_030580325.1 Sugiyamaella sp. yHKS617 | reverse complement strand
GGGGCGCTGCCCCGGATCCCGCTGCTCCTCTCGCTGCGCTCGAGCCGGGCCACTCCCGGGAGCGACGCTCGCGAAGCGAGCACTACGGGGTCTGGGGCAGCGCCCCAGCTGCCGGAGGCACTCGGGTCAGCCTCCGGCGGCCGGGGCATGCCCCGGACCCCGCTGCTCCTCTCGCTGCGCTCGAGTCGGGCCACTCCCGGGAACGACGCTCGTGAAGCGAGCACTACGGGGTCTGGGGCAGCGCCCCAGCTGCCGGAGGCACTCGGGTCAGCCTCCGGCGGCCGGGGCATGCCCCGGATCCCGCTGCTCCTCTCGCTGCGCTCGAGTCGGGCCCCTCCCGGGAACGAAGTTCGCAAGGCGAGCACAACGGGGTCTGGGTTAGCGCCACAGCTGCCGGAGGCATCTCGAGGGCGTTGCAAAGTATAGGTATATTCGAGTAAATGTTGCATGCTATGTAGCAAGGAAAAGAAAATGAAACAGAGGCGAGCCGGCGAGCACGGGTGCGTGCGATATATGAATGCGAGACGTGTTAGGCGAGCTCGATTCTGAAGGTTGCGATCTCAAACGCGCGGAGCTCGATAGGCACTTTGTCGCCGTCAACGCCGCTGAGGACGTCCAGGGCCTCTTCGTCGTCTTCAAGAACATTGGTTTTGAAGACGCGGGCAATTGACAGCTTGCTGCTGATATAGCCACGGCCCTTGCCGCCGAGCGACTCGTAGACGCGGATGATGACGCTTTTTCTGCCAGAAGCACTTCTGACGGGAAGAAGGCCCCGGGACACGTCCTCATCGTCCTCGAATCGTTTGACCGCGCTCATGATGAGATTCTTGTCGCCGTCCAGAACAAAGGTGCGCAAAACCTCATCGCCCTTGGGCTCGGGCACGTCGTCGACAACCATGTCGTCCAGGTCGATAACGTCAGCTGGCTTGGAGTTTGGCAGGTACACAATTTCCAAGGGATGGTTGAAGTTGTAGGCGGCGCGCACAACGTCGGGGCTGAGACCTCCCTTGTGAGGGAACAGAGCGTATCTGAACTGGTGGGCACCCATATCAGCATGGGCATCAGGCGATTTAGGCGCTCTCAACAACGACAGTCTTATGACATTACCGTGAATGGCGTAGCCATATTTGGAGTCATTGATCAGACTGACTCCGTACGAAAAGTCGCTGAGATCTGCCCACTTATGGGCAGGCACTTCGAACTTGGCCACTTCCCATGTGGTGTTGAAATGGGTAGGTCTCTTGTGACTACCGTACGAGGTCTCATAGGTAGCAAAATCGCTGTGGACATCCACTGGGAACTCTACTTTGAGGAACTTGTAAGTCTCATGCCACTCCACTTCACAGGCAAACTCCAGGTACGAGATATCAGGGAACGAGTCTGCTGCTTCGGGAGAGGGCTTTTGATAAGCATCCAGGGAAATTGTCGTCTTGATGCGACTCTGCTCGCTGATGACGTTTTCAATCTCAACAGCTGCCCGAAGCGGTCCTTTCTGGGTAATCCGGACAGAGCCAGCAGACAGTTCTTTTCTGGAATCGAGAGAGAACAACTCAGTCTCCCAAGCAGGGAAGCTGAGACATTGGTCTTCAAAGATCACAAACTGGTTGCCTGTGGTGCCCTTGGGGATGATTTCACGCTGGTTGTCCTGATCCCATACACTAGTGAGCACACCGTTTTCAATGGTGGCACGAAGCTTGTCGTTTTCAAGCACAAAAACGCCTTTTCGGATTTCCTTTGCACTGGCATGAGGAACAGATGAAGCCAAAGTGGCCAGGGTGGCCACGCCACTACCGTCGGCAGCTACTTGCATCAAGACCTTGTCACCATTCACTTGAGAAATGAAGTTAGAAGACGCTCTGACCTCGCGGGGAATTCTCTCTGAGGCAACTTCGATAACCTCGCGTCTGCCCCAAGGAAGCGTGTTTAAAGCTCCAAGTGAATGTCCAGGAACATAGTGGGTCGAAATATTCAACGCATCAAGAGCTTCGCGGACCAGCTTCTCTCCCTGCTCAGCAATGTGCTGGTAGATGGCTCTAGCATCCTCATAGATCATCTCGATGCCAGAGCCAGGAAGCACATCGTGGAACTGGTTCAAACACACATTCTCCCACAGCTCGTCAATATCCTTAGTAGGATACGAGTAGTCCTTGTTCTTCAAGGAAGCCAAAGTAGCCAAAAATTCAAGGTCATGCATGATAATCTCAGACACTCGGTTGCCCTTCTTGATGGCTGCTTGAGTGGTGTAAGTACCTCTGTGGAATTCAAAGTACAACTCACCCACCCAGGTCACCAGCTTCTTGCCGTTGTCAGTGCTGGCCAGGATATCGTCGTAGAACTCGTCGACTGTCTTACCCAGCTGAACTCTAGGAAGCAAGTCAACCGTATCAGACAGTCCACGACATCTACGAAGCTTCTCGAGCATCTCCGAAGTAGGGCCGCCGCCACCGTCACCGTGGCCAAACAACAGCATTCCATGCTGGTCTACATCGAGATTCTTGTGCTGGCGAAGCGAACGCGACACGTCTCCAAAATGGGCCTGGGCAGTGTAGGTGTTGTCAGGAGGCATGTGAGCCACCACCTGAGATCCGTCCAGAGCCACCCAGTTGAAGGTCGAGTGCGGGAAGCTGTTGATGCTGTTCCAACTCAGCTTCTGGGTCAAGAACCTGTCAATACCAGCCAATCTGCAGAACTGGGGGATCTGGGGAGAGTATCCAAAAGTATCAGGCAGCCAGTAGGTCTTGGTTCTGAATCCAAAGTGGTGTTCAAAGAACCGCTGGCCCAAGAGAAACTGCCGAACCATGGCTTCACCACTGGGCATGTTTGTGTCGCACTCAACCCAAGATCCACCAATAGGGATAAAGCGGCCTCCCTTTACAGCCTCCTTGACTCGGGCAAACACATCGGGATAGTCCTCAGATAGCCACTTGAACTGCTGAACCTGAGAAGCCACAAACGTGTACTCGGGATATCTTTCAATAAGGTCCAATTGAGTGGCCCAGGACCTGCCAATCTTACGGTGGGTTTCGGCAAACGGCCACAGCCAGGCAGTGTCAATATGGCAATTACCAATACCGTAAACAGGAGCCTTGTTCGCAGTCTTGTACACTTGACTAGAGTCCACCTCATTGCCAATGTACTCTCTGGCAATTTCGCGACCCTTTTTAATCGACTCGTCTGGGTTGTTACGATCAAACACATCAATGATCCTGTTCAGGACGTCTCTCGCCTTGTGCTTCTGCCACGAGTCGCCAGGGAACTCTCGACTGGCATCTCCAATGATCCAGAAGTCAATATTCAGTGCTCGAGCTTCCAAATTGGGGAACACTAAGTCAGCAGTGTCGAGACGGAAATATCTGTTAGGGTCTGGAGGGCTGTTGTTACCACTCATCTCGTTGCAGCTGGTCTCAATATAGAACTGGTGCCACTTGCCGTCCAACTGCCATTCCTTGGGAATAATCCACTCGCGTCTCTCCTGGCCGCTCAAACCGACCACAGCATTGCCATCGTTGGTATAAATCAGGCCCTCATTTCCACAATTCCACTCGAAAAGCACCTGCTCGGCATACTTCCAATCGCTGGGGATACGAATGTTGATGCGGAACCAATGAGTACTCCACGACGGACCAAACGAGTTGCCCTTGGACGTCCTGCGCCACTTGGCATTAGCAATTGCCTCCTTGAAATGCGGGCGCGCCAATTTCGGCACATCGTACACCTCCAAACGGATATAGTCCGTGCCGTCGTTGCGAGCCCGATCGTAGAAATGAGGTAGGTTCAGCTCGTGGTAGTCACCGCCGCGGTCCGTGAACTGGCGAATGCGCCCATCGTACAACTTTGCAATCTTCACCGGCACAGGGTTCTCATTGAACCTGGCGTACTGGTCCGACATGCTCCCCTTCCAACCCTACACAGCAGTCTACAGCTATCCACAGCAACTGTTAGCTATTGCCCGCAATAGCTCGGGCGTGCCTCCGGCGGCCGGGGCGCCGCCCCTTCGCAGGAGGCCACTCCCGGGAGGGGCCCTCCTCGAGCGCAGCGAGAGGAGCCACGGGGTCTGGGCAGCGCCCAGCCGCCGGGCTTTTGACCCCTCTTCGCTATTTATCCAGCATGCCTCCCACTTCGTGAACTTACAAAACCAATTGCAAGACTGGTGCACACACAAAATTCAGCTGATATCCCAAGCTCAGACTAAATATATTGAAACAGCAACAGAAAGAGTCTGATAACGAACGATTCTGCCTCTACGACAGCAGTGAGGATGCTGAGACAGTCAGCTGGCTCACGGGCTTCCTTGTGACAGGCCATTTAATTGTGGGGCTCGCCGATCGGCGCAGCAGCCGCGTAATCAAGGCGAGGGGCTAGGTCGGAACGGCCCCCAAAACGTCTAATCGCACCGTCGATTATGCACCTCGACGCATAGCCCCACTATGATCCATACGGCACTGACCATAGCTCTCGCCGGCCGGTTCCCCTGCCAAACGAGCCAGCCATTACGGAGTCCGGCCCGGAGCTGGGTCTCCGGGAAGCGAGCCCTAGATCGGGGCGCTGTCCCGGACCGGTGGCTCCTGCTCGTCCAAGGAGCCAGAGGGCCGACGGCCCCTGAATGCCTCCGACAGCTGGGGCGCTGTCCTGGACCCCATAGCTCCTGCTTTGCAGGAGGCCGCTCCCGAGAGTGGCCTGCTCTCGCTGCGCTTGAGGAGTCGCGGGGTCTGGGGCAGCGCCCCAGCTGCCGGAGGCACGCGGGCAAGCCCCAACGGGTGGGTCGTGGACCCGGGATAGACGAGTGGACGTTTATTCCTGAGGCACTTCGGCCTGCGGGGTGTATCTGAAGGCGTGGCGCTGGTGGTGCTCGAAGTCGAGCAGGGCCGAGTGGGCGGTTCGGCGGTTGTCCCATAGGATGACGTCGCCGTCCTCCCACTTGATGCGGACGTGTGTGTCGACGGACTTGCCGATGATGTCGTAGAGGAAGTTCAGGAGGTACTCAGACTCTTCGGACTTGAAGCCTTCGATGTAGCGGGTGAACTGGTGGTTGACAAAGAGGCTCTTGCGCTTAGTGACTGGGTGGGTGCGGGTCACGGGGTGCGAGGTGGTGATGGGCTCTCGTCTCACGACGCCGCCTCGAGCCGCTGATTGCTGGGCCTGCTCGTGGGCCGAATGGACGGCTCGGAGACCATCCAGACGCTCCCTGAACGCGGGAGATAGTCGGTTGTAGATTTCCTCCGTGTCGGCAAAAAGCGTGTCTCCTCCAGTTGGCGGCAGTTCCAGAATGCCTAATATGGTAGTTCCAGGGGGCTGCAGCTCGTAAGTGACATCCGAATGCCATGCAATGGACGAAATGTTGTTGGCAAAGAAGTCCTGGTATGAAGTATTGCCGGGCGCACGGTGCACCAGGTGCACTTCGGGATATCCCTCAGGAGAACCTGATGTGGGGTGGATATGCTGTCGTCCGTAGTACTCGGCCCACTTGAGGGCCTGTGGGATGGGCAGTTCTCGGAAGTCCTGGTTTCTGAAAGCCACTACGCCTCGTTCAGCCACGTATCTAGCCAGATCATTCTTAGCCTCGTCGCTCAACTGCGAGAGCTGGATTCCTCGAACCTCGGACCCGAACTTGGGCGTCAGGTCCGACACCGAGTAGCCATACTTGACGATTTTTTCTGACACCGAAGCTCTCTGCTCAGCATCTGATTCTGGTAGCCCGTTCGGGAACAGGTTCTTCAAAGCAGGGTCCGCCTTAAGACCTTTGTCTTCGAAATCAATGATCTCATAAGGAGGAAACTTTTCATTGGCATCCCAGCCAGGAGCGTACTGAGGAAACCTCAGGCTCTTTTTTATCTCATCTTGTTTAGCACTGGTGCCGGAGTAAGTAGATGCAGCTATGGACTGGATTCTCGATGCCAAAGACGTCATTTTTCACTACTAGCCTTTTCACAGTGATATAGTCCCACCACCAACCACTATGACGGCCACCTACATATTTATACTAGCCACAATTACATAGCCACAGACGTTCGCTCCGCAGCCTGATAGGGACGAGTGGTTAACATCAGTCATTCAATGACGTTCAGCGTCCCTGATATTGGCCCATGTCACGTGGCGCTGCAACTAACTCCGGACGCCATGTCCGTAGTCTTCTCAACGAAACTGCCCGCTCTCAATCTGAAACTCACGAAGCGTCTCTGCCGGCTCCCAGGGCGTCTTTCACAGATTCTTCTTTAACATACAGCCGGTTTTTCCCGTGGCCTGAGGTACGTCAGTCGATCAAAAAATGACCCCCGTCGTCTGAGAGCCAGCGGCAGCGGCCCACGTCTGGCACACCCACGCAGCTGCCATGGCCCTGAAAAATCCACAACAGCCACAATATTGGAAGCCGCTGTCTCAAACCGCTCTGGCCATCCCCCTCGGTTAAAACAAAAAAAGACCAGACACGCGCATGCTTTCCCCTGCAGCCTGCAGCGCGATTATGCAGACTGATAACCGGATTGCAGCCCGATTCGAGCGCAGCGAGGAGCCACGGGGTCTGGGGCAGCGCCCCAGCCGCCGGAGACGAGCTCGGGGAGAGCGGCAGATAAATAGAATGATTAGATACAGACTGTACAATCAGCGCAGGCGCCTGAGGATTTCGGCGTACTCCTTTTGGGGGATGACGGTGCGCAGTTTTTCGATGTCGTCGCGACTGACGATGTGGGAGATGACACGGCCGCGAGATTCGGAGGACCACCGCGTGAGGAGGTATGCGAGGTCCAGGGCCAGGCGCTCGTAGCCGTATTTGTCGTCGAAGGGCGACTCCTTGCGCTCCAGCAGGTCGCTCAGGAGGGCGTACAGGGTCTCGCTGCTGACGCCGGCATTGAGGAACGTGTCGATGACCCAGCCTCGGGGCGCGTTCGGCGCGCGCTCCAGGGAGAAGGTCTCCAACATCGGCACGAGTACGTCGGTGGGGAACACGAACTCGGCGTTCATGAACTGCTGACCCAGTCGCTGCACGACCGACGACACCTGTTCGTAGTTGCTAAGCTCGTCGTCGCTGTCAGTAGACGAGTTGATCAGCTTCTGCCAGCTCTTGGTGATCTCGTCGTGTCCTCGGTAGTCGGTGACTTGGAAGATGACGAGACAGATCTCGTGGTAGCCAAGCGGGTCGGCGTAGTCGTTGTAAAGCTGATTCACGTGTAATAGCTTGCCGTTCAGCACAGCAATAGCTTCTTCTCTCTTGTCGGGGGTGAATCTGGTATCTTCGCGGACTGCCTGTAGAACGTCATCTTGGATACTGGCGATGTCGAGGTATTCTTGAATGGAGTTGCCGAGCTGCGTCATGGACGAGCGCAGTCCTGGTGGTCCGTCGGCATTGCAATAACCTCTGGCTCGGGAAAGAAACTCCAAACGACTTCCTAGGGAAATATCGAAATCGCTCTTAGCCAGTCCGAACAGCACTTGAGCGGCAGCGTAGTTGTCGCCTCTCTTTTGATAGTATACCCACAGCAAATCGGCAATGATTAGATTGGTTTTGGCGTTGGCCTCGAGATAGGGCAGAATATACGGAGTGTTCACTGCCAGGAGCCTGCTTTCGATGCCTCTATACACAAACCAGTCGTAGAAACAGAAGTGAAACACCTCGTCTTCGGATTCGAAACAGATGTTGTAGGCCTCTTGTCGGGCTTTTTCGTCTTCAGACTGGCTGGTCAGTACCGACGACGAGGAAGATGAGGCATCCGTGGCCTGTTGAGCCTTTTCGTCCACAATGTCCAATACTTCGAATACAAGATTATACACCTTGACGCGGGAATCATAGGCCATCTGACGCGGGTCTCCCTCGACCTTTCCGTCGTGAAGATACCCAAGAGCAAGATTACCCTTGTCGCCAACAAATGCCACTGACAAGGCAACCTCAATAGCGCCGGAATAGTACTTCAATCCGACGTATTCAGTGATGGCTTCCTTCAGACTGTCAAACAGGATATTGGCAGCTGCTTTTTTGAACATCTTGACACTGTCGTACAGGCTCTGTAGACGCAGCTCGCCATCGCCAGGACCTAAAGACTTCGCTTTTCTTAAGTCCTCGAGCGCTTTGTAAATGATGACATCGCTGCTGGAGCAGTAGCTTTCACAGCGGTCTTGCAGCACCTGCGAAATGGAGTCGACCGACTCGCCCTTGCTGATGCTTCTGTTTACAAGACATGTCACGAGTTCCTTCGCCAGGTCAGTACCTTCAGCAGTAGTGAAAAAATGCTTGAATGTGAGCTGAGCAACCTTTTCTCGCAGCTCGGCTGGCAGGTACGACATGACTGCTTCTAACCCATCAGAAGCATGGGCCGTTTCATCGTGTAGCAGAAGCAGAAACGACAGTCCTTCACGACACGACTTGATGAGCTTGACAAGTGAGTCGAGACCTCGGTGTTCGGCTTGCAGAGATATTTCCTCAGCCCGCGAAGAGAGGCCAGCGTCGATGAACCCGTCTGGTATCCCCGACAGCCCCTCGATGAAGGCATGATTTCGTTCCAAGAATTCGGTGATTTCCAGCAATGTCAGCTGCACCGCTTCCAGAGACTTGCGGGGGCTGTTCAACGAGAACACACCGGCACCCGATCCCTTGGAGGTCTTGAATATCCGCGTGTCCCACAGATCACGAATGCTGCGCGAAATGTAAGTAGCGAGGCCGTCGAAACGGCCACTGAGCCGAATGGTCTCGCTGCCAGTGTTGTTGGCCGACCGAACCATGGCGTAGGTGCTTTCGTCGTCATAGCGCAGATGCGCACGACCGCCAATTTCTAAATAAATCTTGGTAGCCAGCTCCCTGCCGGCATACGCCTGAGCAGAAGACGAGGAAGATGATGTAGTAATGGATTTCGAGGCCACGCTCAGGGCACTGGCACAAGTCTCGGTTCGGCCGTAGGCGTCGAAAAACGACTTGATATCGTCGGATCCAAGCAGATTCTCGCAAATCTGGTATGGCAGTCGCCGGGTGAAAATGTAGATGCCTGTGTTGGTGAGAACAGCCACTTGAGGAGGCGGCAGGCTGTATTGCGCAGCGCACTCGTTCAAAAAGCCTTCTGGTTTCGAGCTTGGTCGGAAGGGTGGTCCGAGCAGTTCCACGCTCTGCACAAACCCTTCTACCTCCAAAAAGCACGCGTTCTCGCTGTAGGTCGGAACGGAATTCGGCTGGTTCAGGATATGGATAACCCGTCCTGAATCCAGAGAAGACACAAATATCTTGTCTCCACCAGAGTTGGCCTCGTCAGGCACAACGCAGAAAAAGTGCGCGGGCTCGAATATCTTCGACTGGGGCTTTGCTGTATCCAACACCGGCACGGGTTTCGAAACTGTGCCATCGGCATTGACCACAGGCTCGCCAACTGGCGGTGGACGATAGCCTACAACCTGGATGGTGTTTGGCGGTTTGTCGCTGACACTCAGTCCGTACTGTCGTCCAGCTTTTATATACAAACGGAACCCACCAGAGGTAGTGGCTATCAAGTGAAACTGGGCACTCTGGTACGACTTCACGACAGTCAGCGAGACGATTTTCAGCGACTTGGAACCAGCCGGATTCCTGGCGTCGGAGCTGGCCATCTGGAAATTAGACAGAATCTGCGGCAGCGTATAGGTCAAGGCAAGATTAGCTGTATTCCCCTTGGCCGGGATGTGGTAAATGCGGATAGTCGATGTGGATGACAACGTATAAAGCAGGTCTCTGGTGTCGTCGATTTGCATGCTGATGATAGTCTCTGGCACCGAGTGGCCGCCCAGACCGAGCGAGCCCATGAGCTTCGAGGCATCCACAGCTGGCAGAAACGGCACTGACGGAAGCGAGAAACTGGGCGTCAAAGCGGAAACGAGTCCAGATCGCGTATGGCAGAATTTTGAGCACTTGCCCTTGAACCAAGTGTCCTCATTCGTATACACCACTTCCCAGAGATTGACGCCGTCGTTGGCGCCCGAGAAGAAAATGCGTCCGGACTTTTCACTGGCGACGACTCTGTCGACATCCAACCCACTGATGGAAACATTGATGCCGCTGTAATGGAATTCGATGCTGCTCTTGGCGGACTCGTACTGGACCCCGAGAATATAAAGCTCCACCGGCGTGCACAGCACCAGCAGATAATTGATGGACTCGACGAACACGCCCGGCTTCGGCTTGACGAGATTGACAGCCAGAATCGTATGGTCTAGCTCGTCAAACGTGCTGAAGTCGTTACCGTTCTTGTAGTTCCACAAATACAGCCGGTTGTCCACGGTGATCCAGGCCCTGTCAATGGCCGGGAACATGCCCATCTTCGTGTACGACTCGGTCTGGTTGTACTCGTCGAATATCGTGTCGGGGATATTTATCACCTCGGACCGCACAAACGGTACCAGAGCGCCCAGATCGCTGGGCGACTCCGCAAACACGTACTGCGACCCCGTGTTCGACTCTGTCCCATCTGTTAGTGCTATTCTCTCCCGTCCCAGGCACGTCCGGCAGTCGGGAGCAGCCCGGACCCCGCTGCTCCTACGCTCGAGGAAGGCAACTCCCGGGAACAGCCTCCTGCGAAGCAGAAGCTACGGGGTCAGGGGCCGAGCCCCGGCCGCTGGAGGCGCAGGGGGGTCCACTTACGAGCGAGCAGTTTCTCGAGGTCGGGGAAGCGCAGGTCGCGCTCGAGGTAGGTGTCGATGAACCCGCTCGCTAGGTTGAGCGCGTCTTTGGACTGTTTTTTCAGGTCAGAAATTTTTATGGTGCCGATTTTGGCCAGGTCGTGGGCCTGGCTGGTCTGGACCGCGGGGCCGATGCCCACGCTGGCCGGCTTGCGGCCCTGAGGGTGCGACTGGTACATGACCGGGTCGAGGCAGGCGGGTCGGGCGTCGAATTCGCGGCCTGTGTCGCACGGGCGGTCGCTAGCAGGACAGTCTGTCGGTCTATCGGTCAATTAAAGCCCTGGAAACGTAACGCTGGGCCAATTGCTCACAAATCACGGCTCTTTCCACCGTTCTGTCAACGATGTTTGTTGACATGCCCTCGACGGCTGAAATATTTTGTCCAGACTCCTTCTCTGCCAATGCACTTGCGCGGCGGCTGCGGCGGGAACACCCGTCCCTGTCCCCCACAGAGCCTCCGGCGGCCGGGGCGCTGCCCCGGACCCCGTTGCTCGCTTCGCTCGGTCAAGATCCTTGGCGGAGCCAGGAACGCTCGCGTAGCGAGCACTACGGGTCCGGGCAGCGCCCGGCCGCCGGAGGCACACGGGTATATATGCTAAAAAGGCTGGAGCGGCAGCAGGATTCGAACCCATGAACCCAAGATTTGCAAGCCAATGAAGGCAGTAAAACCCAACCCACTCCCGTCGATCATGCAAGCCTCCTACGGTTAAGTTTTTTTCGTTTCAAGCCGCGATCGGCACCCCTCAGGCGACCTGCAGCGGTCTCAAAAGGTAGATCTAGCTCGGCCGATCACGAGGAGCTTGGAAAAGTGCCGAAAAGTTGAATATTCATCGAGAAAACGGCGAAAGAAAAACGGACAAAGTCACGTCAAGAGGGGCCCAAATATCTATTTTGCAACCAGAGGACTCTGTGGCCGACTGGTTGGCGTGCGTCGCCGGGAACCCGTACCAGGTCGAGAGCGGCAGATGCGGCTCTCGGAAAGTGCGGCTCGCCGGCCGGAAACCCACACAGCGAGGACGGCAGATGCGGCTCGCGGAAAGTGCGGCACACCGGCCGGGAAGCCGCACACGCATACCGGGATCAGCTTGCAGATGCGCCTCGCAGGAGTACGGCGCCCCGGTAGTGCGGCTCTTCGGCTGGCTGAATGGTAGAAACAGAAGCGCTAGCAGCAAATTGGATAACCAGCCACGCGGCGCAGGAAATAGGGCAGTAAAGCGCGAGGCACTGGATAATCAGCCTCGCGGCCCACAGGTTGCTCCAGGGAAATAAGTACTGGAGCAGCAGCGAAGAGCCAGCCGACAACCGCCGCCAGAAAGCCAGAAAAGCAGATCCTCATTTTTCTGACATCCCCCTGCGTGGCCATTTGACACTCCGTTATATACAGCAAATCACAACCGGTTTTTTGTAGGGATATACACAGATTCGTGAGTGTTGCTTAGGTCGAATATATTCTCCCAAGTATGCAGCACATGCATTTGCGTGCATCATGTACCTGACAGGCAGACTGTGCTCGGTATTCAGATTAATCAACTGCACCATGCTCGATTTATAACTAATTCGTTATTCTATTATTTTCTTCCCGTTGGAAGCTTCCCACCACTAAGGTACCCTTCTCAATTGCATGCTGATTCCAAAGTAAGTAGCTGTTCCCGGTAGGTAAAGCCCAGAGTCGCCAAGGGAATCGTCGGTCGTTATCGCTGCTATATAGAGAATATCTCAGCGAACGAGTCACTGATAGCGGTGATAGCGCCAACAATGGGCAATGCCCTGGGCGACGCGAGCACGTTCGTCCTCGCTTATGGGTGAGAATTTCAGGGGGGCGCCCACAGCGCGGGTGCCCGCTGCGCTTGCATACTCAACAGATTGAGTGCCACTCCGACATGCAGAGAGAGGGTCGAATTAGCGCTTCCAGTCGGATTCAGCGCTCTCCAGACCACAATCATCGTATCCACGGCCGCACTTCCTCCCCTGTCTCCGCCCGCGGAGCCGTTGACCTCCTCGAGCGCAGCGAAGAGGAGCAGCGGGGTCCGGGGCAGCGCCCCGGCCGCCGGAGGC
>JAKTSR010000326.1:0-12731 GCA_030580325.1 Sugiyamaella sp. yHKS617 | reverse complement strand
TTTATGGACTTGATAACCCAAAAATAGTGTCTGCGTAGTGGATCACTAGACAAATATTCATCAGAAGGCTGTCCATAAACTACAGGTCTGAAAATTGAGTTCCTAAGGTCTACCTGAAGTTTAGACTGAATGCGGCCCGAGAGTGATCCAGAACTTTGGTCATTCAGAGCAATACCGAAATCGATGAGGCTCGAATCATATTCTGATAGGTACACCAACCCTTCAGTGCTTGAAGAAGGCAATCCTTGGCTTGGTGAGACGACCCTCTTTGAAACAGGACTAGGATGAATTTGGTGTTTTTCCCTTGTGCCATCCCCATAGCGGGCACCCTCACCCATGAATGAGGACATGTTGTGGTAGCACGTAGGAGCAATTTTCAATGATATACTGATCCGTATATACAGGTAGACGTGGTATCAGGACTAGGGTATAACTGGCTAGCCTGTGACAAGTCATCAATCAGCTGAAAAGAATGAGGCACTTCATATTGGTGATGCCTATAAAGCTAATTAGAAGAGGCAGTAAGAATGCCGTACACGTGCCCAACGGTTTGACGCTGGATATTTAATTTTCGGACGCAGCTCATCATATACGAATATACCAAATATACAACAAAATTACCTTTGCCCTGGGCCCATTTGACACCATCTTGGTTTTTACCGTCTGTGTAAGCAGCGTTTTTTGGCGGAACCCCCAATTTGTGTGCCGATTTTATCATGATACCCCGCAATCTTAAGTCACGTGCATATCGCAAGCTCTGGGCATGAGGATTCAATCACGTGACATGAACGTGTCAAGGTTAATTTAACAGATAAAGTCCACCCCTCGCAGCAAGCTTTTTTGAGAAGCACGCTCACTTCGGATTCGGGTTTTTGTTTTATCTGGCTATGCAGGTGAGAAATCAATAGGTAATAAAGGTATATTGATAATAGTTATGATAGAAAAGATCCCTATAATTTTCCAAGTAAATAAAATGCCCAGTAGAGAGAAATTGTAGTTTGTCTCCTCGCTCAATATGTATACACTGGCGGCTAGGTCGTTCAATATTGTGTGCCACAGCCTTTGCGGCTCCGTAATTGTAAACAAAGGCTTGGGCAAATGTCATTGGAGATGCGACCCATTGTTGGCTCGCTAATTTGGCGTGTGTCACTTTGAATTTGGATTCTGAGGTCTACTGCCTGGTCTGAGTGATTGTTGGGTGAGATGGGGCCCTTGTGCTTGCCTCTACCATCTCCTGTACATGTTTCTAGAGGAGCTCGTTCTCACGAGCTTTATTTTTAGTCGTCTTCCGTAGTTCCTCGTTTTCTGATTATGCGTTGCGAGCGCGTTCATCGCGTTATCTACTTTTTGCTCAAGGATGGTGACGTGGCCCGCCATATCATCATATGATTTTGAAATTGGGCGGGAGCACTCCTTATCCTCTCTTCTTTGATTGTGTGTCTATAGGTGGTCGATAATTGTTTGGATGTTTATCAGTTGTTCCAGCTGGGCATTTCCGAGTTGTTCAAGATCATCCGCGAACCTTATCCACGGCGGGCGCGCCGCCCCCTTCGCCGGATGGCTCGTTATATGGCTCAGCCCTTTGGCGAGAGCTCTTTTCGAGCCTATTTCAATGGTTCGTATTGATTGTTAACTAGATTCCATCTATTTGATAGAGGTACCGAGCCTTGGAAGCTCTGCACTGCCTAAGACATGTTCAAAATAAGCGGTCACACAATTTCACAGAAATATCACCAAAATAGGCTATCAATTGAGCAGTCCAGATAGCAAAATTTCTAAGCTTTTCCATTCTTTGTGAACAGAAATCCTTAAAAATGGGCCTTCTGGCTCGGAGCTGTTGTGGAAATCAGCAATCACTACATCATCGAAGGCTCGAACCAAAATACTGGTCTCGCACACGCTACCATGGATTACACCGCACTCATGTATCGCCTGGTATCCGTCTTTTATATTCTTGCGCAAATTCTCAAGATTTCGGAAATATTCAATTTGTTGCTGTTCAGATGTCTTTCTCGTTACTGTGCGTGCTACATCTTCAACAAACACATCCAATGACTTGTACCCCTTCAGATCTTCAATGAGGATTCCTTTAATGCCTTTGCTAACATCCATCATCTTGTAAAAGAACGGAACAACTGATCCTTGCAAACTTTTAAGCTTGTTATAGATGCCAATCTCTCGGGAAGGAGATAAAGTCGAACTGCTGTCATAGAATTTTCCGATACCCACAATATTATTCACTGAGATCATCCGCTTAACTGTGTACTGGCTCGTTTTATATAGCTCCTGTTCCTTCTTCACCGTGTCAAAAGCCTCACCGGAAAGCCGCTGCCGCTGCCGAACAACTCGAGAAGCCTCAGGAATGACAAACTCAACCTTAATCTCGTGCTTCCCAATAAATGACGTTTTAGGGATTACCGGCAAATCAACCTGTTCGTCGGATACATATTTAGGAAACTTGTTTGAAGGTCGAATCAGTTTCACTGCTGTCATCTGGCTGTTCTCGTCCATGGGAAGAATCGAAAAGGGCCGGCCCTCATTCTTGATGTCTTCGATAATTGATTCGGCCAAGTCCGTCTGATTCTCTGACCAGTGAAGGACGCAGGCGGCAATAGCTTCTCTAACTGTTGGTCCAGTCGAGTCGTTCTTGATAAAGTAGTATTCATATGATAGCTTCTGATTCCTGTAGGCCGTGAGGTCAATGATAAATGTTTCATAGAAGCTGGAGACAACAAAATGAGCTACTTTGTAATGCAATAGATAGAACCTTAACTGATCCATTATCAAATTCCAATGTGGGCCCTTAAAGCACAATTCCAAGTTACTTTCACTAGGATAATAGATCACAGCTGCCAGATATCGCCTAACAAGATTGGTGTCCGTATAGAAATAGGCTATTGGTATATTTCCAGGAGGGTCGACAAAATCAGGACCATCTTGCACTGTAGTAATAGCATCGACGACCCTTCGTCGGTACTCGGGTCCTCTCTGATTTTCAGCAATTGGCTCCAGTATAGAGTTGCAAACGGTAGCCATTACCTCAGTCAGAACTGTTTCCGTATCATTATACTGGGCATACGTAGTAAAAGACGTTCGCGTCTCCGTAGCCCCATTGGTATGGACAGTGTGAAATCTCGCTTCTGGCGTTTTATTCATTCTCTCCTTGAGGCATTTGAGCTTGTCGGAGATATCAACAAAATTGGCATCATACCAGTGGCCACCAATGGTCTCGATCCTAAAACGGTCAGAACGTTCCATCATGTTGATCGTATCTGGAAGTGGCATACCGAGATATACGTTGGCTGACTTAAGCGACCATTTTTCCCCAGTGAGGCCAATCCCTTTCCATGCATTCTTTTCAATGTTTAGAAGTCGATACGAGTCATTGTATGGAACTGTGTTGATAGTCACTAGAAAATTGACATGAGAATCTGCTTGAGAGGTAAAGTTTTCAACTGCAAACACTTCCTCTAGCTTAGCCTGCTTAACATTGTACACCCATCTGGACTTGGCCCAAGCATACAGATACGCTTCTTCTTCCTTTGAACCAATGGTTCCACGCTTTGATTTTTGTGACCAATAACGGTCAAACAGTGCACCAGGTTCATCTATGGACTTGATAACCCAAGAAACGTGGCTGCGTAACGGATCACTAGACGAATATTCATCGGAAAGCTGTCCATATCCATAAACTACAGGTCTGAAAATTGAGTGCCTAAGGTCTTCCTGAAGTTTAGACTGAATGCGGCCCGAGAGTGATCCAGAACTGTGATCATTAACAGCAATACCAAAATCGATGAGGCCCGACTCATATTCAGATTGGTACACGATATCATCATAAAACGAAGTGTTTGATGAAGGCAGTTTTTGACTTGATATGTCTGAGACGACAGTCTTTGAAACAGGACTGGAATAAATTTGGCGTTTTTCCCTCATCATACTTATCATATACAAGGATCACGATGTAGTATTAGGGAATATCTAGCTAAGTCCTCAACAAGTTGGATCTGAAATTAGTCTTAACTCCAAGAAGAGCCTGGAGGATAGAGCTAATTCTCCATAAGAAGCACCGGCTCGGGTACATATATATGCATGAAGCTATAGCGTTCATAAGGCATGGCGTAGACGGAAGGAAATCGTAATTATGTTGCCTTGTGTTCTTCCATGAAGACGACGCCATACGGCAACAGGATCCCAAGGGGAATTATGATCAGTGTCCAGCTCAATGCTGGTGGTCTCGGACCTTTCTATCGGTTCGAACTTTTGCGTCACTTCTCAGTCGCATGATTCCTCAATGAGCCGTCGTTGGCTGGATGTGCATATGGGTCGGGATCCGCGCATCTGCATCAAGTAAACAAATATAGCCCTGCAGGAAAATGGTGGGGTTATGTTCAGACAGACCAAGCTCGGATCATTAATTCCTGGTTGGACAGGCGACCAGTGTTGAGTGGGCGGTTACTAATTGGCTTTTGATATTTTAACTCGGCAGCAGGAAAGCAAAACGGGGAACACCACTTCTAACAGTTCTCCCAGTCAGAAGGCGAACCTAACCGGAGTACAATCATCACCAGAACCAAGATAGACCCAGAACTAGAATCATAAGAACGCCATAAGAGCACTTACAGATCTGAGCCACAGTGGAATAGTTAAGAATTGAGTGGGAAGTAGCCTCCACGATCTTTGGTCATCATCCGGAGACAGAAATTAAAAACTCGAGCAAGTGATAGCGCTGGAACATCATTGGCCATGTCGCTGGTGCCATTCAACAGTGGGAATAGCCAATGGGATGTTGTGCTCCAGGACAATTCAAGACAGGCAGTGGTGCTGTATGATCGCAGCTCTCGTCGCATGACGGTAGTGAACAACGCCCGAGTACTGAGCACCATTGAGCGAATCGACAATAGTAACCATAACGAGCGCTGTTTGAGCTGTGGCCAACTGCTTCCCTCGCACGGCAGGCGGTCAAATCTGGGCTCTGAACCCAATCATGTGCATTACAATTCGGTTCACGAGGGACCCACGACACCCTTCCGACAGTTCTCAAGAGACGCCAACTACTTTCAGCTCCTAGAGTACCGCAATGACCAAGAACCGCATACTCCGAGACCGGCCTCGCCCATCGTGTTCCCGCTCGACACCCCGCCTCAACACACGGCTTCGCCGTCAATGACACCTGTTCCGGACCCGCGGCCCTCGGGAATCTCTGACAGCGCGTTCAGTCCGGGGTATTTCGACAAGTAAGCGGTACCCCTACGCGCCTCAGACAGCTGGGGGCGGCCCCAAACCCCGCTAGCGCTTTGCGAGCGTTGCTCCCGGGAGTGACCTCCTCGAGCGCAGCGAAGAGGAGCAACGGGGTCTGTGGAAGCGCTCCGGCCGCCGGAGGGGCATCCACTCGTCACAGGTACTAACAAAGATCAGATTCTTTATATCGAGCGCGCTGCTAGGGAGAGGCAGTCGAGGCGCGGTGTATTTGGTGGAGCATGTGCTGGATGGGTTCTCACTGGGGTTCTTTGCCCTGAAGAAGGTGGCTGTAGGAGACGATCACGCGTGGCTAGAGAAGGTGTTGTCAGAGGTGAATTTGCTAAGGATGCTGTCGCACGCGAATCTGGTGCGCTACAATCATGTATGGCTCGAGGTGAGCTCGCTGTCAAGTTTTGGGCCCCTGGTGCCTTGCGCGTATATATTGCAGGAGTACTGTAATGGCGGCACGCTGGAGGAGTACATGATGAAGGGCAGATATAAGACAGACCCGGCCAGTGAAAACGACATCATTCCGCAGTTCCAGCGTGATCCGAACGACAGAGCCAAGAGTAAGAACGATATAAAAGCCAAGCGGGAGAGAATCAGACGCCGGATGTCCCAGGGCGGCGGTGGCTCGTCTTCAGACGGGCCTGCTCTGTCAGGTAGCAACGGGTTCGGGTCTGCCGTAAGAGATGATCAAGACGATGAATTCGTGGTGCAGTTGACAATTCATGAAATTATCTCCTTCATGACAGATATAGTCATGGGTGTGCGGTATCTGCATCAGAACCAGATCATTCACCGGGACCTCAAGCCAAGCAACTGCTTGCTCAGTCGGACCCCGGGAGTCGCGCTGCCATCGGTTCTTGTAAGCGATTTTGGTGAGGGCCAGATAGAAGGGCTCAATCGCATGGGCAGTGGGAGCACCGGTACACTGGAGTACACAGCGCCTGAGCTCGTTCAAACTGTCAGTGGGCGGTTTGTGGCGCAATTCTCCAAGACAACAGATATTTTCTCACTAGGAATGATCTTACACTACCTGTGTTTCTCAAGGCTGCCCTACTCGAATGTGTGGCAGGAAAAAGGCGATCTAGAAGCACTAACTGGGGAAGTCCGGCAGTTCCCGGGATTCAACTTAGACATTAGCAACAGCAAGCTGCACCGCACGGACCTTGATCCCGAACTGCTGGCGCTCGTGGATGCAATGATCTCGATCAATCCCAGCCTACGGCCCTCGGCCGACCAAGTCTTGTTTGCCCTGGAACGGATCAAGCACCGCTACCAGCAGCAGGATTATGCCCGGACTCACTCTACTGTGATGACCTCGAACTCAACTGATGGATCGGTAGCGCCAGGATCTGACCGTGCTGGTTCCGGCAATACGAGCTCCAACAACACCGCTGCAGTACGACTGTCTGAATCTCCTGACAGGAGCAACTCGGGCACGAGCGGCACTTCCACAGCACTGCCTGTTCATTCTTCCACAACTCTTCGCATATCGGGTCCCACATTCGAGTCTACTTCAGCATCATTACCTACACCGACTGCCTCAGATTCTGCCTCATCTAAAAACGTCTTCAGCACAAGCTCTTCACTCGTGCCCACTGTAATTTATTCACCCGAGAACATGGCACCCTCCATCTTCGTGCGCTACTTACCCCTCTGGGCACAACGAAGGCTCCGCCGCTCTCGTCGCGGCCCTCCACCACGCCAGCTGCTACTGGTCAAAGGCACCCTCGTTGCCATCAAGCTCGCCACCCTGTACAATCTCAGTCCGTCTCCCTACACACAAGCCATTTACATGCTGCTCGGCCTCGAGCTCCCTGTGATGTCCACTCCCATCTCTCTGGCCCTCTTCGCTGCCCACTTCGTCCTTTACTCGTTGTCCTGAGCAGGGAAATGGGACGTGCCTCCGGCGGCCGGGGCGCTGCCCCGAACCCCGTAGCTCATCTCGCTGCGCTCAATTCGAGCCAACGGCTCCGCGAAGCGGAGCACTGCAGCGCCCCGGCCCCCGGAGCCGGAATAGGAGCGGCGACAATAGGATCGGTTGTATTAGCAGTAAAGAAGATATATAAATTAAGGATGCAGGCACTGGTGGGCCGTGAGCGGTTCTAGCAGTTGCAGGCCCCGGCGCCGTTGGGCTGGCGGGGCGAGCGCGAGAGGTCGACGCCCTTGGGACCAGACGGACGGGTTGATCGGTTGAGGACAGACTCGAGAGGCAGTTTCTTTGCGATGGCTGTGAACAGCTCGGTAACGTTCTGGCCGGTCTTGGCCGAGGTCTCGAAGAACAGTAGGCCTGCCTCCTTGGCGTAAGCCTCGGCAACCGAAGTGTCGACGTCTCGGGAACTTTCCAGGTCGAATTTGTTGCCGGCCAGCGCAATGATAATGTTTTCATTGGCCTGGTGCTGTAGCTCCTTGACCCAGGCCTTTGCTCGGGTCAGCGACGCGGACTGTGTGATGTCGTACACCACTACAGCACAGTTGGCATTGCGGTAGTACATGGGTGCCAGCGACTTGTATCGCTCCTGGCCAGCAGTGTCCCAGATCTCGAACTTGACGATTGTGTTGGGATCCACTTGCACGGTCTGGGTCAAAAAGGCCGCGCCGATGGTCGACTCCCGGAAGTCATCGAACTGGTCTTTAGCAAACCGGTTCACTAGCGAACTCTTGCCTACAGCTGACTCTCCCAGCAGAACAAGCTTGAATTGCGCAAACCGCGGCGATGACGTCGATGTTCTAGGCGTAGACATGGTATACGGTAATGAAACGATAATATAGTAAGTGAAGACGATGTAGGAAGTGAAGGTAGTTCACTAATTGAAGCGAAGTAGTGATAGAAGTGAACGTGCGATGAGCCCAACCAGAATGAAAATGAAGATTCAAGAAGAAAGGGCGAACTAGACAACGGATTCAACAGGATCCTTAGTTCAATGTTTGATCCAGATGCGATAGATACAGTCTGTTACAGCTGGAAATTTAAAATCAGTACTGGTCCGGGCCCTAGAATCGATGCTCCTCGAACGACTGACTGTACAGTATCGGTCTCGAATTCTTGTACCAAGCTCGAACACAGTTTGTGAGAAGAGAGCTCTTGAGTCTGCTCTATTTCCCGTCTCTTCTGCGCTTCTTAAGCAGCGTTTGCTTGAATTATGTTGTCAGGGTACCCACAGTGGCAGTGTCAAGTCTATTCTTGGCAGTTTGTTCGCTCTCTAATTCGTTTGCTACTTCGTCCGCTCGGCTCTGTTATTTCGGCACCAAAACCAGTCCGCCCTGTCAATCTTGGCAGATACTCCTCCGTTATCAGAAATGGCTGGTTTCTGAGACGTAAATCTGTTGAGATGTCTACCTCCCTGTGAAGCTGGCTGGCTTCCTAGGTAGTTTAGGGTCCAGGGTTCTCGCACGCACGGCGCTACTTTATCTCTCGGGCAGAATTCTGTCTACCTTGGGCCCATAATTGGCTGGTACAGCTGTCTCCAGTAGGTGAGACTCCGGTAGCTGGGATACCGCCTCAGACCCCCTTGTTAGTTGCTTGGCGGAGCCACTGATGGCGGGATTGCGTAGTCCTCTGGAGCTTCCTTGGGAGATATTTAGGCATGCATGGCCTGTGAAGGTATGGTTAGCGTATTTGTTTTTGGCGTAAGTATGCCCAGAATATACAAGATGACCCAGAATGTGGACTGCAGCCATGAGATAATTTCAGCAGGCCATCTTGATATAATGGTTGGAAATATGTAGACTATCCCAGTGGAAGTAACTTGAAGTCGTGTTGAAGGGTCCACCTTGGAATGTAGCAATGAATCAGCTGAGTTAGTATATATTCTTTTTAGTTACTCAGTTCGCAGTAACCAATTTCTTCAAAACATCTTATTGACCTTACGAGCTATCAATCTATAGTGAGTTCAATCTAATCAGGAGTGATTCGACCGAACCAAGGGTTGCCGCCTATTCACTTCATTGCGCAAATAAAAGTACGGAATTGGACCAACAAATAATCGAAGGCTAGATAGGATATCAGCTTATTCATAAGCGTGACGTCATCCATGGGAGCCTGTGAGTACGGGTACGGGAGTCCACAGCACCTGCCATACAGCGGAATGCAAACTCAGCAAAAATTAGATGGAGCTGGAAAATCTATTATATAAGTGGCCATAACGAACTACCAAAACCACAAGATTGGGGGGATAGGGATTTTGGGTAAGCGACAATGCACCCCTCCACAGCGAACCAATCCAGGCTAGGTAGGAGACTAATTCATAGGCATAAAAATACTCTCTTCTCAAGGGAGTCCTGATCCCTCATCAAATCTCAGCAACGATGTCTATTTCTGACTAAATAAGATACATGGGATCTCAATAACTGTGAACTGGTGCCGAAAAAGCATCGTGGTTACTAGTACACTATAGAAGTCTGCGGCTGTTAGATACTGCTCTTCTGAAACAGTCCGAGAGCAACAACTAGGGCTGCTAACGAGAAGCACATGAGAACAGAAGGCTAGAATTCAGATAGGAGCGAAAGACTTAGATGGTTTGTATTTCGTCAGTGAGACACTCAGTTGAACTATGCGAAGAAAACAATCATCATAACAAGCGCCTCTGGCTTCATATGCACTGGATGGAACCAGAGACCGGTCCAGAATTCAGTACTTACCATTCAGCCTGGATGCTAATGAGAAGAAGATGCCATAGCTGGTTCTGCAAAATTTATAGACTCCTCTAAGAAGTGACCTAGCCCTAAATCTAATCTACCGCGATGGGGGACCTAATTAGCGCAGCTTAAGCGGGGGCATGTCCATTCACACAGTGATTCCAACGGTGCATTGCTGGGTCGTCGATTATTTTGGTCTGTAAACAGGCGGCCATGGGAAATCACGGATAACCGATACTGGTGCAAGCCAACCATTGCCCAGTTGTGGCATGTGTTCAGAGTTCAGCTGACACGCGATTCCTCGTTCATCTCCACTTAAGCAGCAACATGTAACAAAACTACCCATCTCATAGCCTCCAACGGCCGGGCGAGCGCAGCGAAGAGGAGCAACAGGGTCCGGAGCAGCGCCCCGGACGCCGGAGGCATCCCCCCGAGAATGAGATAAAGAAAAACAATAAATATATTAAAAAACTATGATTAAACATCGATGGCAACGGCTTAGGCTGCGGACTTCTCGTCGGCAGGGCTTTCAACAATGACAGAGTCCTCGTCCTCAGAAGCAGGACTCGCGGTAACAGAGGCAGCCTGTTCCTCTTGTTTCTCGGCCTGCTGCTTCTCGGGCTCTTCGGTCTTCTCCTGCGATTCCTCTTCGACAAAGTCCACTTCGGGCTCATCGTCTACCAATGAAACCACTACTCGTCGCTTTTCAACGGGAGCTGGCTGGATCTTGGGCAGGACGACCTTCAAAACGCCATTCGAGTACTTGGCCTGAATGTTCTCGTCGTCAACTTGAGGCTCGGAAGGGACAGTAATCTTGCGCTCGAATTTTCCAACTCGTCTTTCGCCAATCTTCAAATACTTCTCACGATGTTCGTCAGAGAATGAGGAGTTGATGACACCAGAAATGACCAGCTCGTGCTCCGAGGTGTCGAAATCAACATTGATCTTGGAAGCATTGGCACCAGGAACAGAAGCAACAACTGTATAGGACTCAGGAGTGTCGTACACATCTACCAGTGGGGACACAACAGAACTCTTCTCCTCGCCATTAAGTCCAGATCTGAAATGCCAGTGGCGAGAACGTGGTGAGACTGAGATTCCTGCCGTGGCAGTAGCAACTCCAGGTCCGCTGGGTCCACCTCTTCTGCGGCAGTTGGCTTCTCCAAAGATAGGGTGTGACTGGAAGTCGTTGGTCAAAGCCTCGACGAAGTCGAACAATGGAGCTCCATTGAAAAGGAAGCCCTGACCAGCTTGAGGGCCAGCATGAGCGTGAGCAAAAGCGTGGGATCTAGGCATGTTGAATGGATGATAGAGGTCTAAATGGTAAAAGCAGTGAAAATAAAACTTTCGTACTGAGCACAACAACGAAGTTAGCCCTCCTTTTATAGTTAATTCTGCGTTCGGTGGCAAAAGAGCCCCACAAGTGGCGAACGATCTGCAGGAAGAATGGAACATTCTCGATGCAGGGATTGCCTCCATGACAATGACAAATGCTAGCACATGCGAGATAAGAACAGATCGACGCGCTTCGCATGCCAATCTCATGCAATGCTCCTGCATCAACCAGCACTCCTCCAACGCTCGAGAACGTTCCAGACCCCTCACTCACCCTGGCCACTACGGCCCGGTACAGACCGTTGCGCTGCCCCGGACTCCGCTGCTCCTCTTGCGCGCTCGAGGAGGGCCATCCCCAGGGAGGGCTCTGCCTGCTGGGTCCAAGGGAGCGTCCCAGCGCCTCTGGCCGCTGGGGCGCCGCCTCAGACCCAGATAGATACATGAAACGAACTGGGAAAGAGGGTAGAATCAATAGACAGAGGACGAAGTCCGACCGAAACAATCAAATACCGGCTCTGCTCAGTATGATATGAATGTCTGTATAAACTAGAAGTGGTAGCAAGGGGAGAAAGTGGCAGACGGGTTAGGATCGGACAACAGCCGCCACTGCCTCTTAACTCAGGGATTTTCTCGACCAGTCGCATAAAGGCTGCTCTTAGAAATAACTGCTCAGTTTACATAGATTATTTGAAGTATGAACTATAGATATTGGACGAAATCGAGCGCCGATGAGCAGTCTTCACTTCCGTCCTCTGCTGACACGAACCTGTTCAAAATCAGCAATCAACATTTAATCGATGTATGCTATCTACTTATAACTGAGCACTTGAGATAGCAAAGTTTCTAGGCTTTTCCATTCTTGGTGAATAGACCTCTTAAATAGTGTGCCTTCTGGCTCGGAACTGTTGTGAAAATCGGCAATTACTACATCATCGAAGGCTCGAACAAAAATACTGGTCTTGCACACGTTGCCATGGACTACACCGCACTCATGTACCGCCTGGTACGCATCTTCTATATTTTTCCGCAAGATTTCAATATTTCGGAAATATTCAATTTGTTGCTGTTCAGAAGATTTTCTCGTAATTCTGCGTCCTGCATCTGTAACAAACACATCCAATGACTTGTACTCCTTCAAATCTTCAATGAAGATTCCTTTCATGCCTTTGCCGTTATCTATATCCTTGTAAAAGTACGGAACAACTGATCCCTGCAAACTTTCAAGCTTGTTATAGATGCCAAGCTCCCGGGAATGAGACAAAGTCGAATTGCCGTTATAGAATTTGCCAACAGCCGACATATTATTCTTTGAAATCATCCGCTTGACTGTGTACTGGTTCGTTTTATATAGCTTCTTTTCCTTCTTGATGAAGTCAAAAGACTCGTCGGGATGCGGCCGCCGCTGCCGACCAACTCGAAAATCCTCAGGAATGACAAACTCAACCTTAATCTCGTGCTTCCCAATAAATGACCTTTTAGGGATTACCGGCAGATCCACCTGTTTCTCGGAT
>JAKTSR010000325.1:0-12918 GCA_030580325.1 Sugiyamaella sp. yHKS617 | reverse complement strand
GAAGGGAGAGGGGAAAGAAGAGGTTGGAGAGAGTGGTGGATGAGGGGAGGGAGTGGAGATAAGAGAGAGAAGGATGGGAGGGGGGGGGGGGGGAGGGGAGGGGGTGGAGGGGGGGGGGGGGGGGGGAGAGAGAGAGAGAGAGAGAGAGAGAGAGAGAGAGAGAGAGAGAGAGAGTGTGTGTGTGTGTATGTGCGTAGCACAGTCAATCAGTTAATCAGCAGTCACGTAATCAAACACCCTCTGTTACAACCGATGGACCCGAAGTCAACTCAATTGAAGACAGACCCGGTGCCCGATATCGATCAAGATCAAAGGGGTGGCTGATTTCGGAAAATATAAATCTTAAATCCGACTTTTCAAGTCCGAGAAGAGCGCAATCGAGCCCCGAAAGAAGCCTGGCAGACAAAAGACAAACTAAACCCTCGGCAGCAACAACAACACTTTATAACCAGTCTACTCGTCCAGACTCTGAAGCAAAGTTGTTAAATGAAAAGTATTAATCCCAATCATACATGATATATAAATACTTTTTCCTTCGCTTTGGAGACAGTATTTTATTTTTCCGGTACTCGTTGCTTTTAATGGGGATTTTGCCTGCACGCACCGTAATTGCTGTAACTGTGTATTAGATATTTGATCTTGTGGCTCCTATCGATTGGAATACAAGCTATATTCCATGCCTGCCGGTCTAGACCCTCATCGCATGCTGAATGTGTGTACCTCTGCTTCTGATACACTTCTGCTTCTATATGCTGTATGCCAGACAGATGTCAGCACGGCTGCCTTTACAGTGCAGAGACCAGCTATCATTACTAAACTCCACAGGCCCGGCCGCATTTAATAAGCATAATATAATGTACCTAGCACGTCTGGGTTTAGGTCTAGCGAGCGAGCGAGCTGCTGGTGACCTACCTCAGAAACGGACATAAGGCTCCGTGGAACGGAGACGTGCCGGCCAGCCGCAGTGAGCCACTAGGCCCTGCCGACTCAGACTAGGAATCGGCCTGGCAGGCAGCCGGCCAACAGCCGGCATAACTAACGGAGCGCAGTTAGTGAACTGCCCCGACAAGTTCTCTACCGTCTCCAGCAGTGCCCGGCTCGACCCGACCGCCACACTCAGCCACACCGGCTCGCCACGATCTCTCGGCCGACGCTCTCAAGGGGGCCGCTCGCCTCCGGCGGCCGGGGCGCTGCCCCGGGACCCCGCGGTGCTCGCTGCGCGAGCGACGTTGGCCGGCCCTGCTAGCTTGAGAGAGGCCCTCGATTCCTCCTACCGGGCACTGCCAAACGCCGAACCCGGTCTGGGGCAGCGCCCCAGCGTCGCCGGAGGCGCTCCCGCCAACCCGGGGCCTGTAGCGAACAGGAACTGGGCCCTGAGCATTTGAGGCACTTGACGCCCCAGATCTCGAGCAACATAGCCAGTACGCACGCGTGCTGGGCTGATACAGATCATGTTGACTGCTAGATTCTCATAGGCCTATTAGCAGAAAGGTTAGGGTCCAGCGGTATCACCACTATGTGAATTTTCGCTTCTGTTTTCCTCCCTTTCTTTTCTTTACTTCGTTTATAAGAGAAGAAAGCGCCTGAGTACATCAGTCCCTGAGTAGATTAACTGAATAGCTTTATCGCGGCTGGCATACGTGCAGTCAACAGATGATGCACGTCGCTGCGTACACGCGTGCAGATCGATACGCCGAACGTTCGGATATTCGGATATATTATCGAGTCCCAAATAGGCGGCCCTAATCACTTCACCACATTCTCCAGGTCTAGCGAACTCCACATGTCGATGCTGCCACCGGGCTCCTCCACTTCACCCCACCAGGAGTGCCGCCTGCCAGCAAAAGCCTCCTGCGCAGCAGGAACCACGGAGTCTGGGGCAGAGTCCAGCGGCCGGAGGCAGCAACCGACCAAAAGCTGGTCAAAAAATATCCCGGACGTGGCCAACCAGGCTCGAAGATGGCCGGCCAGCCATGACTATCATGCAATGACAAACGCAAATACCCTCACTCTTATAGGCTGCCCGCCACGGCCTGATAGCGCCATGCACAGCTGAGAAAACTTCAACGAGGGCTATCGCTGTGTATATATTACTCCCTACTATATCCGGCTACATGGCATCACCGCAGCCCGGTGCCCGTGATAATATTCGTATCTGTACGTATACAGTGTGGGCTGCCTGGTTTGGAATGAACATTTGAACATTCTCTGAGACACCGTCTCTCCAGTGGGCCAGCTGTGCGCCAACCTTAACCTTGAGCCCGCCTCGCCTGTACCCCGGTCCAGACCAGCGCTGTTTGAGCCTGCCAGTTCTGTTGTTGCCCTGAAACACCTCACCACGGTCCCCAAGGGCTAGGCTCTTCACCTCTCGCTCTGTCTCGAACTCGGCGCGGTGCCTCCCTCGGCCCGAGCGCTGCCCCGGACCACGCTGTGCTCGCTTCGCGACCGACGTTGGTCGAGTCGTTTGTGTAGAGGAAGATGGCAGCGCCCCGGCTGCCGCTATGCTCGCTTCGCGAGCGACGTTGACGGGTGGGTTATGAGAGCTGGAAGCGTGCTTGTCTCTCATGGTTGCCTTCGATATCCGTTTTTTGGACCGGCCCATTTTTTCACAGTGCGTCCCCTAAGATATGCTCCACCTCTGATTAGAAGCAGTAGTTTCTAGAGCTCGGCTTGGTAGAGTCAGGCCCTTAGAGAAACCAGAGCCTGATCACTCCAGTGCCATTCCCCAAGAGGGGCCGGGGGGTATGGGGCACCGCCTCAGCCGCTGGAGGCAGGCGCTGTTTCCCAGGAAGAGCTCAACGGGCCGGAAGATCTAAGACACCCCAGACCTCAGCCGCCAGAGCAGGAGGGCCTGGATGCGCCACTGGCGGTCAGACGTGCCAGTAGAACGACAGAGGAACTTATGTCCTTTGCAGCTGAATCACATCACACTAATCTTGGGATAATCGCTCTAATAACAGTTAATAACAGTTAATCCCTTGGAAATTCAGACACTTGCGTAGGGAACGGTCGCTCATCGTTACGCCAAAAGAGGAACAACAGCCAGCGCTGAAGCCGAGAACTCAGATAGAAATACGTGACTAACAGACTTCTCATACGCATGGAAGAAATAAATACCTGAGCTTTGACTTGCAAAAGTACTACCTTGAGTGACTGGACCGCTGTGGCACCGTCGGATATTTAGCCGGTAGTGCCAAGGTCCTTTTAATATATATTTAGGCTAAGTAAAGGGCCCAACTCGTAGTGCCACGGCGGCCTTCGATTCTGAGAGACTTGATTGTGGCACCGACAATCACTGTCACATCTTCTAATAATATAGAAGAGTTCAGTATGATTCATCATTCGGACGAGTGTCAACTATAAAATCATTCAGCATTCATTACCTTGACTTTGAGTTTGTCTCGACCGGTCAACAATGTTCGCGAGCACCGCCAGAGGCATGGGAGGGGACGTCTGGGGGGACGTCCCCGATCACTCCCCAACTCCCGGGAAGGGCCCGACTCGAGCGTAAGCGAGAGGAGCCGGGGGGTCCGGGGCACCGCCCCAGCCGCCGGAGGCACAAATCCTGGAGCCACCGAGCGAGATGGGCCGGGGTCAGCGGAGACAGATAGGTTTATTAGATAAATAGTTACAGTAAAAGGCAATAAAATAGGGCGACAGCAATAAAATAATGAGCATGTATAGTAAATGGGGATTAGGTTGGGCGTGGGCCGCAAATGAGTGTGCAGTTGGAGAGCCAAGGGAGAGCGGCGGGAGCTACATCTCAAAGCCCTGTCCGTTGACGAAGTCGTGGTCGTCGTCCTCCATCATCATGTCGACGTCGGGGTCGTCGTCCTGGTCGTTGTGGCCACCGTGCTGGTGCGCCTGGGTCGAGCCGTGCTGGCTGTGGCCGGGGGGCTTCAGGCTCGAACCGCCGTGGGGCCCAGACATGGGGCCCGACCGTTTAATCGAGCGTGCCATGAGATCCGACTCGTTGTAGTAGGACTCGGAGATCTTGATATCCTTCTCGTCGTACAAATCGATGTCGTCGTCGTGGTGGATGTGGGACTTCGGCCGCACGCTTGTTCCTAGGCGCGAGCGGAAGTTCTCGTCCAGCGACGAGTCATCGACATAGGTGAATCCCTGGAAGTTGGCCTGGATTCCTGGTGACAGAGGTGTCGAGCTCATAAACCCGCGGTGCAGAACACTAGTCGAGGCCTGGGTGAACTCGGGGTCGAAATTAGACGTATCGGTTTCCGACGATACCTGTGGCTTGAAAGGAGGCGGGATCTTCTTCGCAATCAGCAGGTCCCAGTTGATATCCGAGAAAAAAGGATGGGCTCTTAGCTCTCGCGCGTCATCAGTCGCGCCCAGTCGGTGCTTGGGATTCCGGTTCAGCAGTCCCTTTACAAAATTGCGGCCATCAGGCGAAAGCGCGTCCTTGGGGAAACGCACTTTGCCAAAGGCAATGTTCTTGTACATTTGCTGGTTGTCCTCGGCGTAGAATGGCGACCAGCCACAGCACATCTCAAACACCAGCACACCCAGAGACCAGAAATCCACCATTTTCGTGTATCCCTGGTCGTCCAGCAGCACTTCGGGCGCGAGGTACTCGGTGGTGCCGCAGAAAGTGTTGGTAGTACCGTTGTCGTTGAGATTGGCCTTGGACAACCCAAAGTCGCATAGCGCAATGTGTCCATTCGCATCCAACAGGATGTTCTCGGGCTTCAAATCCCGGTATACAATGTCGTTGTCGTGAAGATGCTCGAGCGCTACAATCAGCTCGGCAATGTAGAACTTGGCCCGCTGCTCTGAAAACCGGCCTTCTTTCTGGAGATGCCAGAACAGCTCGCCGCCTGACATGTAATCAGTGACAAGATACAGGTCGGTAGGGGTCTGAAACGACATCTTCAGACCCACGATGAAGGCCGAGTTGGCTGAGCTGGTGCGCACCAGGATATTGCGCTCGCCAATGGTGTGGGCAATCTCCTTCTTCTGCACAATGGCCTTCTTGGAAAGTACTTTCATGGCATAAATGCGCTGAGTATCTCTTTTACGCACCTGGTATACCTGGCCAAAAGTGCCCTTGCCGACCAGGCGCAGCACTTCAAAGTCTTGGGGTCCATATTGTCTCTTGGATACTTTTTCATAGAAAATACTCACACGGACTTCGCCAGAAACACGCTCGCCCTGGATCCGCGGCTCCAGAGTCAGCCATTTTTCTTTGACTCGTGACAAGAGATCTGGTTTTAGTCGGGCGTGGCCAAGAAATACATCGTTGTTCTGAGCGTCGTAGATGGATATTTCGAGTTCGCCTTCCTCCGAGGTCACGTCGAATTGAGCTTCGTCCTTCCACATGGGATTGGTGGTGGATCCAGGTGCACCGCCTCGGTGGTGGCCGCCGTTGTTCAACTTCGACAGAGTCAGGCTCGAAGACTGCCTGCTCTTGGGAATAGCAATGCCAATGGGTTGGGTCGAGTTGCTGCCACCAGCAACACCGGCTGTAATAGACTCCGACCCAGTTCCCGCTAAACCAGTGCCAGTGCCGTTGCCTGTCGGACCATGCGAAATGAACTCTGAAGTGCCGTAAGTACACACTACGTAGGGCACCGAGCCGCTTGGCTGGGCCACCAGCCCGCGCGCTTCGATGATTCGAACCCGGAGCTTGCCCATGGGCCGCACGTTACTCAGTCCGGCTTCAGGAACCGTGGTCAGTCCGGCTCCTGTGCCATCTGTGTCATTGCCCACAATCGTCACAACCGTCTTGGTGCTGGGCTGCTGGTTCTGCTGGCCCTGATTAGTTACCGAGGCATCCCCGGCGGCGGCCGAGGGCCTAGCTGTCTGGAGCCCACTGGCCCCAGCACCAGAACCGGCACCGGCGTCGTCGTCGTCAGAAAGAACCATCTGGTCCTCGGAGCCGCCGCTGCCGCCGCCGCTGCGGCCGAACCCGAGACTCAGCGCGGTGGCCGCCGACGAGGTGCTCGACCGAAACGTCGGCGCCGCGTTGCTCTGGGTGACAGCACTGATGGGCTTGTCCTTGAGCGGATGCAGACCGGGCGACACGTTCGCCGACCCAGTGGGCGACGCGTTCTGGCTGCTGCTGGCGCTCTTGCTGAATCCGCCGAACGAAAACAGCGACTTCGCGAAGTCCGGCATGTTGATCTGCCACTCGGTTAGTACTCGGTCTCTTGGAGTCCCGGTCCTCCTCCGGCGGGGCTGGGGCGCTGCCCCAGACCCCCAGCTCCTCGAGCGCAGCTCGAGGAGACCCATTCCCGGGACCGGCGCTCGCAAAGCGAGCACTACGGGGTCTGGGGCACCGCCCCAGCCTCGCCGGAGGCGGACCCCAGTGCTACCGGGGCGCTGCCTCTGGCCCCGTAGTGCTCGCAGGTCCCGGGGACGTGGTTCGTGGAGGCGAGTAGAGTGAACTTACCGAGCGAGGATATGGGGAAATGGGGTTGTGGAGGCTCACCTGGCTAGAGGGGAAATGCAACTGCGTGTGGGAAGGGCGCTACTGGCGGCAGTGGGTGGTGCTGGTGGCCAGGGTCTGTTTGTCTGCATGCGATGGATGTGGCCGAGGGTGCGAGTGTTCGCTCGGTCTGTCGGTCGGGGAGCAGCGGGTGCGCCGGTATCGGTTCACGAGACGCAGGCCGGGTGCAACACTCGACAATGGAGGCGTTTCAAGTCAGTGGTGGATGGACACGAGCAGGTGTGCTGACGTACAGGGTCCGACAGTGCAACGGTAGATAGATCAGCAGTCCAATAGGTACAGCCAGTAGGTACAACCAGTAGGTACAGCCAGTAGGTACAGCCAGTAGGTACAGCCAGTAGGTACAGCCAGTATAGCCCGAAGGTACTGCAGGCGTTTTGTGACGGCTGAGATAAGGATCCGTTCAAGCGGTTCAGTCCAATACAATGCAGACGAGTCCAGTCCAGGCCAGTGGAGCCCAGTCGAGTCCAGTTGGTTCGGCCGAGTGAGCTTGAGTCTGCTTGAGTTTAGTGAATCGGATCCAGTTCAGATCAGTCTCCAGAGTCAGCGTCCAGAGTCAGTGTTCAGAGTCAGTGTCCAGTGTCAGTGTCCAGAGTGGTCCCGTGCCAATCGTCTGGCTTAAGCAGTGGATCAAGCAGTTTTTTCAACCTGGACTCAGAGCCAGTTGTGGCTTTCGATACCAGTGGAGCTGTGACAGCGGCGGAAAGAGGTAGAATATGGCCGGTGAAGCAGAGCGTGCTAGGATCGGATAAATCAATGAGTTCAGGTCAATTCAGTCAGAACTGGTCCAGAAGTCAATGGCAATCGAAATCCAAAAAACAGGCCAGTTTCAAGCAGTCGAGTGGCAAGGTAAAAACCAAATTATACTCGCAAAATGTGCGGTGAGCGAAATCTGCGAAGCGTATCAGGCAGGCAACCGTTGGTTGGCGGGTAGGTCTGGATGGTGTAAGCGAGAAAAAAGGGCACCTGAGAAGGGCTGCACTGATCAGCGGAAAAAGTCATTGATCGATAGCCGCACAGACCCAACTGGCTGCCTGCCTACGGACAGCCTATGGATCCAGCTGGGGTCCAGCTCAGACCGGGCTGGGTCTGCATCCGGCGGGAGAGCTCCGCTCGGACCCGCTTGTGCGCGCTTAACGAGCAGCTTTAGCATTAGGCCCGGGCAAGCTCGACCGCCAAAGACACGTCCCTACGATTAAGCAGTCCGAGCTCTGCTGCCTTATCGCAAGCCCTTGCCCATGCGCTAGCGATAAGAACCGCGCTTATCAGTACGCCATCTTGGGCGGTGCTGGGAGTGCGAGTGCGAGGGGGGGAGGGGGGACGAGGTGCTGCCCCAGATTTCGCGTCTCCCTTCGCAAGGGCCCGAGATGCATAACGTTTGCCTAGTGCCTGAGAGTATGGAGAGTGGGCTGTTGCTGTTCCCGTATGGCTTTCAAAGGCATAAACGAAGTCAGGTCCCTGCATCGTGCATCATACATGGCACGGCTTCTTCATGGGCGGTGGCTGAAAGCAGGCCGAAGTCACACTAAATACATAATAATAATAATAATAATAATAAGAAGAAGAAGTTGCGCTCAAGACAATTAACAGAATTACTCAGGAAGAGGCTGGGGGTTGTGGGACCGCAACCGCTCATAATGACCTTTATCACGCTCAGCGCAGAACTCAGCAAGCCTGTCAAGAGTGGCTACCGTGAGATTCTTGGCAGTTGTGTTATCAGGAATAGTTCTCTTAAGAAGTGCTGTCATCTGTGGCCACATTACCTCCGCATCATCTTTGAACCAGATATTATAAGTTATCTGTTGACTGGCTTTGTCGTCAGGGGGAAAAACCGGGGGTAGATTATAATCTGTCGGCCGTTTTGATCCGACTTGAGTGTACATTGAGATAAAGTCCGGGACCCCTTGAGGAAATATGTTCTTTACCTCCTCTTTCATTGCGACATGGATTTCAGAGTATTTCCGGTCCGGACTGTCGTGGTTATTTCTAACCTGTATGACAATTACGGAAAAAGAACCAGCGATCCGATCAAACTGTTCTTCCGTCCACTCCTTTAGTTCAAACTCTCCGTGAACGCCAACCTTAGCTAAATCTTCAGGTTCTATCAACTCATATTGTCCCGACTCTCCGTGACCGCCAACGTTAGCTAAATCTTCAGGTTCCTTGATGTGGATTGGTATCAACAAATCGTAGGCTTTCTGGTTGTGGGTGAAGCAGAGGCCAAATCCTCGTCGATGGGCCTCCACCAGCAATCGTAATGTGGGACTTTTACTAAAGGAAGCCCAGTGGGTCAGGTGGATCATTCCTCTCTTCAGAGCAGAGCTAATAGCATGCGAACGTTCCGCATCGAAATTGCGCTGGAGGAAGAGAAGAAACGGTTCGACTGGGATGTAGCCCTTCTTCACTCCCATGCCCAGCAGTGGATATGTGAACATAAATCGGACAGATGATTCACCTTTGTCACCCTGTGAGAGCGCGAACCTGCGTATCAACGAGCAATAAAGTGCAACAACTTTAGTATTGCGCTCCGTGGTGGAATTGCTGTCAACTTTTTCCAAAATGGCATGGGCTCCTAGAACAAGGCAGGGTTCACTGGGATATGTGATTCTGAAGGTTTCCTGCCCATCGTCAATAGCTACTAAGTGTGCAAGAGGTTCAGATATTATAGTAACCGCGGTGTGCAAATCAAACTGCATCAGCGGTGAATAGAGCACTTTGAAGCAGGTGCTCACAATATCAAGGGTGATTTCCTGCGAGCCATTCATGAGCATCTGTTCCGCTAAACGAGCTGCGTCGTAACCGAGTTTGGATATGCGATACCAGAAAACTCTGCCAAATCCAGCGTAATAGTCTGCTGATGGTTCTTCGACTTGCGTATTGTAGTTGGGAAATATATCTGTCGTGAGAGGATGATTAACAGATTCAGTCGGTACGATCACACTGTTTGATACGCCTTCGAATCTCACATTAAGGTCAAAGCTGGTGAATTCGTATAGAGGAAGTGGACATGGGTCCATATAGTCATCAATCAGTAGGTCATCTCTCGATGGACGTAACGTGTTGAACAACATAGACGTGGTTCCGGTGATTAATATAATAAATCCAGGCCACAGACCACTTGATACGAGGGATCGATTGAGAAGCCTTAGCAAGTCGAATGGATTTGTGAGAGTCCAGTTCCGGCCAAGAAGCATATTCGCTTCGTCAATAGCCAACACAAAATAACTTTTGTCCTTAGTCAATTTCTGCATATCTGAATAAGATCCCCATGATTCCTCAAGGTACTCTCTTAGTTCTTTTGCAATTTGAATTTCATTTGAGCGTGAATAACTAATAGGATTTGGAACACCTGCAAACTTTTTCTTCAAACTGTTATATAAATTTAACACCGCCTCCTCGAATTCGGTGCCCTCTTCTTGTGTTTTCCAAAATTCTGCACTATCGAAACCTTCTTTCGTTTCAGAGAAGTCACATATAGTCTTCATCATAGCCATCAGCAAAAACAACATGTGGAGAATGAAAACCCCATCTTGAGTCATGTCACTACCGAGCATGACATTATTGAAGAGTTCCTGGAATCGAGGCGGCGGATACGAGACGGAATTGGGTTTGGAAAACGAAACAAGAGCCACATAGGTGCAATTCCGTCCGATTTCTTTTAGAAGTCTTGACTTGCCACTTAGTTGTGCCTGCACAAGTGGAACAACTGCTGAATGGTATGGCTGATCTCTCGTCTGGTCTTCTACGTTTTCACTGATCTGTAGCCTGGCTTTACCACTAATCGTTGTGATTTTGCCCCAAACATCGCCCACCAAAGTGGGGTTCAAATAAGGCTCGTTGAAAAGATATTTCATAGCAGTTACATTGAGTTCCTCTAACATAGCGAAACATGTGTCTGCCACAGTCTGAAGATCAAAAGTTGGCATGCCGTCGTACAACAAGAACCTGTGTTGAGGGAACTCTTGTATACCATTGGCACTGGCCCATTCCTGTACTAAATCCGAGTATGATAGCACAAAAAACATTGGTCGAAGAATTTCTGATCTCTCTTCGTACTTGAAATGAATCATTTGAACAAAATTGATGATGTTCGTCTTGTTTCTGCAAACAAAAGTCAAGCGATTTTGGTAGGAATCGAAGAGATAAGAAAGGATGCCGCTATAAGACGTCGATTCATCTAGGACCATATTCTGCGCTGCTACCTTGTCCCAGACGCAGATAAGACCTTCATCTGCCAAACTTGTGATCAGCTGGTTCAGTACAGAATTCAACTCTTGACCCCGTGCCTCATTTCTGCGCGGATCAAACCTGGAAACTAGCGAAGCAGCTAGTTTAATTTTAAAAAAATGATCGAATGTCCCTCTGACAATGCTACTTGTGCCGACCCTAGGATTAAACATCCTGAGATTGAGGAATTTCCTAGGATGTATGCTCGAACGACAGAGAATGAGAAGGTTAAGCTTTAAGCGAACTCAGATTAACGTTAAGGGATCTTGCATACCTGTCACATCTGAAGATCGGTTTCCAATTTGGGACAATATGCAAACATCCATGCATCACGACTTCTTCGTAGTAGGGGGCAGAATGGATACAATAATCAATAATCAGTCAACCGTGTGAATAACACATACAAGCAAACTAAACATAAATAAAATAAAAGGTTAATTAGAATCAGAAATAAGAAAGAGGTTATAAGTACCTGGCAGTATGTCATCTAGATTGTTATCATAAGCGTTAATGGGAAAGCTTCCTTGCATTTGAGGCATCATTTAGAGCCTGAAGATCCTCCTGAATAATATTCTGCCGTGCCGCGCGTGGGACATTTAAGCGCCTATACCTGAGCCTGGACAGACTCACTGAGCCAGCACGCTGAAGTAAGGAAACGTGACCAGCGGATGAGCATGTTAGACGATACGTTACTGACAATAATACGACGTATACTAATGCATATCAATGGATGCTTCACTCTATATATAGATATATGTGATTCTGAAAGCTTTCTGGACGGACGACTATACGATTGAAAATATCTGTTAAGAATGTGTTCTAAGAAGGCCACTTCCTGCTACTGCAGAGCAACTACGATCTAACGTGATGACTTTGGAAATAAACCCCAGAAAGCTGACTCGAATTCAACTGCTAGCATGTGCACAGAACATGGCATACACGTTCTTGTCAAAAAATCAAAGACTAAAATCTCGGTGCCCTTCTGGAAAGCAGAGTTACAACATATCTTTAGACAGACTAAGTTCAATGATAAGTAATGATGATAGAGAGCTCTGCTTCCTACGTGTTTTTGATGATGGGTCTGTAGACTTAGGAGTTTATTAGGACTCTCAACAAACTGAATCTGGGACAGGTAGACATAATCCCAGAAAGACCAACAGGAAAATCCCTTTTCTGGAACAAGTAGCACGTCGAAATGTGTAGTTGGCGCGTTCACTTACGGTGCAGAGTCCTAGAAACACCGACCTCCACGATTGTGCTACTTACTTAACCAATGACACTGAGACTCTCTGAGTAAGGAGCCACTGGGTACTTCCGGATATACCCATCCCTAGGGAGATATGATGACAGAATGCAGCAGTTCAGCGAACTTTTGAATTATACACATCAGGAACTTTGCATCAGACAAATATCGTCAAGATTCACCGGGAAGAAAACAGAAGTATCATGTCGAGGACTAAACAACATCGAAATCTCCATGAACAGAATTACGACGAGGAAGCAGTATCTGCAGACCATCCTCACTGTGCTAACTTCGCATGCCCAAGACCAAATTGCTCTGGTCGAGCAGCTGGATTCGACCATAGTCAAAGGCTGGACGGATGGCGATTTTATGTACTCTATTTATGGCCGGGTATCATGTTTAAAGGTAAACCTTGTCCTTCCGTGCATGGTCCATTATCTTGAGCGCTACCGTCCATAGACATGTTGCTCATAGGCGATGAGAGAGGAGTTAACGCAATAATCCGATCTGGGTGCAGTGGTGAGAGAGCTAGAGGTGGACCCAGCGTGGGTTTCAGTGTTTCAGCATCATGAGGTGAGATCATGATCCCAGCATTTTTCACACAGTCACCATAATAAAATCAGCGCTTTTAGAAAACATCTCTTGAGTAAGTGTTCTAAGAATGCCTCTGTCTTCCACCGCTCAGAATAACCAACTACCTAAAAATGGTGGCTCCTGCCTTACAAGCAATCAATCACAATCTTGTTCAAGGGCTCATAACACAAAACAGACTTGCGCAGAATATGGCATACCCGTTCCCCCTGACAAGACATATGACTATAGCGATAGTTATCGGCCTGAACAGAAGACTGATGATATCTTTTCAGATGAGCTAAACTCAATGATTGGCCAAGATCATTTAAAAGAGTTCTTTTCGTCACCGTATTATGATGATGGGTCTGTAGACTCATTGTGGGAGTTTATAAGGAATCTCATGGAACTA
>JAKTSR010000324.1:0-12942 GCA_030580325.1 Sugiyamaella sp. yHKS617 | reverse complement strand
ACCCACCCACGTAGCGCAGTTGACCCCTCATGCCACCGCTTTCACTTCCCATACTCAGATATTCACGCTTATGCGGGATAGATTTAAACTTGGCAAGAGTTGCTTTTTGCTTTATCTTTGACGCATTAACCCCTCCTAGTTGTGTAATAAGCACTGAAATTACCCAAGTATTTGATAAAAACTGGTGGGTAACCCAAAATATGGATCAGAAATGTGTGGTGATGGGACGGGAATATTATTATAGCTAATATCGCAATATGTAGATATAGCATGTAAATAAATGAAAGGGTTGCTTTATTGCCGTCCTTTCTTTGACTTTATATATTTTATTTTAGATTTTTTTTTTCTTCGTTATTCGCTGGATTGTGCTCGTTCTCGTTTCCCACTGTTTGGTGAGCTCGTTTTCTTTTCTGCTAGCTTTATTTATCCGCCTTAAGATCTCACAGTGCACAGATTAGATCTTGCAGATAGTATTTGTTTTATCCCGTTATCAGTGTGAATATCCTGCCGCGTTATCAGTTGATCAGACGACTAGCTAGTGCTTTGAACAAAACTTGACATTTAGTCACTTGATTCTTTTACTTTACAAAAGTGCTTATTTTGTGGTTCTCTTCTCTGGATATTAATTTCAAATCCTGACTTTGCACTAGATCTATCACTGGGCTATCGCTTGATTTCTTGATATCAATTTGTAAGTGAGTGGGGGTGTGTAAAGCGAAAGCGAGAGGGGTTACTACTGAATGTGACTGATCTTTTCTATTTTTATCGGAATGTCTTACAAAAAGACCTATGACTTTTCTATTCCCTTCTCATTTGTATAAGAGTCTAACAAGATTGTAGGAGTGAGATTATCTTTTATATCGGCTCTGAATTGTCTGCTTCCTATTTACAGCCTATTTTTACCACCTGTTCAGTTATTCTCCTGGCCGATTGATTCGATAATTGATTTCTTTCAGGTTTTTTCACTATTTCTGAGCTTTTATTGGCCATTCCTATATTATTTGAGCGTTTTTTCCATTATCACATCCTGAGAAATGTCTTCCTGGGTGTATCTTGACGATTACCCGTTCAATACTGACCACAGTAGCGGCTCGGGCCCGCAACCAGGCTCTTCTTATGATACTTCTGGCATGTGGTTCGACAATAGCAGTAACAATATCGGTTCTAATTCTGTAAATTACAAAGACTATCCGACGGCCCTTCTGTCCAATCCGACCAACTTCACCGATATAGGGGGTTTTGACGATTTTCTGTTCGATAATAATACTCATGGTCAACTCAATGGGGCAGTATCTCAGCAGGTTACTGCCCCAGCTTCGATCTCCTCGTCTTCGTCTCCAGTGTTGCCCCAAACGCCTACTGACATGATGGTTTCTTCCTCGTCCCACCATGGTCCATATCTCGGAGAGGTCAACGATTTCACTGAACCTATTAGTGCTACTTTCACTTCACACAGTAACGGCTATGATAGTGCCTATGGAACTGCGAATACTTCTAGAAATGCTTCTGCCAGTGCCGCTGTTTCAAATGCCGCCAATCCTCTCAACAGCTCTGCTTCCACTTCTTCAAACACTAGTTTGCAGGCTAGCTATACCTCCCCTAGCATGTCCTTTTCATCGCCTGTAACCTACAACAGCGAACAGGCTGCCCGATTACAATATTCTCCTGCTTTGACTGAGTTACAACTGAATACGTTCTCGTCTTTTTCCATTGATTTCTCTGAATTCAAGGCTCCCCTCACTTCTACTGTAATTCCCACTGATGATTTAGGTGCTGGTTCTGTTCCGGTTCTCCCTCCCAGCCCCAAGAGTTCTGCCAGTCCAACTTCCGCATCCACTCCTAAATTGAATAGAAAGCTGTCGAATTTAAAGCAACCCAACAGCCTCATTCCTACCAACAATTTAGTTAGAAGCGCTGAAGCTTCTACTCCTGTACTGACTGCCCCGGCTGCTTCTAACCCCCCACGAACTGGACGGAAACACTCTGAAAGCAGAATGTCTCTGCCTGAGCTTTACAATCTAATGGGCCTAGGTAACAACCCCACTGAAGCTCGTATCAGAGAAAAGCGGGTATTGGAGTTACTCCAGAAAGAAGGCTTTCTTCTCGGCCAGCGAACATGGATCCGCGATACGGATCAGTCAGAAAGACAGAGAATCGTGGACAGTATTTATGACATTACTTACAAGGACTATAACTATACCAAAGACCTCATCGAACTAATCATTCGTCGTGGTACCTATTACGTGATGCAGGGACGACTAAGGAGGTTACGACGAAGCAAGAGAGCTCAGGAACAAGAGCTCGCAAATAACGAACAGGACGAAGCTACTGAAAACGATATGAATCTGTAACGGTCTCTTGTAGTACATGTTTCCTAACTCTAATGTCTCATGTTTAATGGCTTATGAATAATGTATCTTGCTCTTTTGTGTTCTGGTTTCTGATTGCTGATAGTAGCTATCACTTGTTTATTTGTCTTGCTTGTATGTAGTTAATACAATAACGAATTTTTCGCCAGTATTGTTTCGGGTCTAACTAATTAAGAGAAGGATGGTACTTCCTGAAACAGATGAGAAGGATATTACTTCACACCATAAAAAAATACAGAAATATTCATTCTTTTTACATATATGTCATCAATGCATGTCATTAAATAAAATTAAGAGGTTCTCCATATATCCATGGAGGGAGATCCCGAAAGGTTCTCCCATATTTTGTTTCGTCTTAGCCACTCCATCTCTAGCAGCGAACCAAAGATTTCGTGGTAGACCGCTGATCTAGCAGGATCATATTGTACAAAGGAGAGCATGATCCATACGGTACTAGTCACAACCTTTCTGATTTCTGCCTCAGTGCGGATCAAAGTCGCCGTATCTGAAACGGGTATCCGTGCCATTTCGTAAAGTTGCATCACTGTTCTCTTCGTCCGCTCAAATTCTTCGACCAAGAACCAATTTTTCTCTTGAACAAGCTCCTGAATTATGCGGTCGATTTGAACTGTAAATGAAGCAAGCTGTAGTGTGTTGACACTCGAGGCGTTGATCATACGACGGAACGATGGTGAAATAACCGGCAAAGGTGGTGGCGGAGCTTGGGCTCTAGGAGGAAATTCGAACTTCATTTGCAGCGAAGGGTGTCTTCTACTATGAGCCAGTGAATTCTTACCATTGCTCGGGACTCTAGCAGGGTATTGAGAAGGACGGGATAGATCATCGTACGACTGTTTCATAGGAATACCTAACTCACTGACTGACGGCATCGTTCGCACTTGCTGGCCGCTACTATTAGAGTTGGTTCGCAAGGTCTCCCAGGAAGATTCTCTCTTCACTCGAACCACTTCGATACTACTACAGATACTGTGACCAGCACTGAAGCTGCCACTCATAGAGTCATTGTTTGATCGAATATACGAACTGAGGAATATTACAGACGAATCTCTCAGATCCGGATACAATCTTCTGGAGTCCGAAGTAGGCAGTCCTTCTAGTGGCATAGTTTTAGTATCTTCATCGCCAACGAGTCCAGCAAGATATGAAAAATCATCCTCAAAGTTAAGAGTGTCCAAAGTTTCATTTTCACTGTGGCCAGCGTCGGCGCTGGTGTCATTACTGCTACTGGTGTCTCTCACTCTAGCATAAGAGCCGGTTCGAGCGTGTCTGTTATAAACATCTTTCAAAACAGGATCCAGGAACTTGGTCAGCTGGATTGACTGTACATCGTCATCATCTTCAACCGTCATATCAGCAGTAGCACTGAGCTCGATCTCATCTTCAAATTCAGGTGCAACTGAATCCAGATCTCCGTCATCTTCGCTGATGTTATTAAACCATTCCTCCACATCGCGCTGCTGCTGTTGTTCCGCATTGTCCATACTGGTGACTTCGGACACAATGGAGATACCGTCTGACGACATATCTTCCCAGTCTTCATAGTCTTCATCATCCGAAGCAATGTTACCTCCTGGCTTGTACACAATTTGTGCCCCCTTCCTATTTCTCGTGTAGGTAGCACTTGGCACCGGTGACGACATCTGTGACCGCGGCGAAGTACGAGAAGTCATAGAAACCGACCGAATACTGGGCTCTGCTGTAAGCTCAACAGCACCTGGAACAGTCGTAGCCACAATCGGGTTGCTTTGCTCGGCTTCCTCAACAAGTTTAGGTTGTTCGGACTTGGCTGGTTCAATAACAGGCATTGGAGGATCGTTCGATCCAAGAATACCCCTGAGGAAATTGAATGACTTTTTCTTCTGGACGCTCTCACTAGTCGTACCTGCCCTGGTCACCTTTTGCTTCAAAAACTGCACAGGAGAAACACGTCGCTTTTCCTGCGAAGCAGCAATCTTACTTGGCGGTTCGAGAGTAAGATCCTCCGCGGTAGAGGCCACATTGGGACTTACTGATAGCTTGCTTGGGCTTCCAACATTATTGATCTCGGCCGAAGGCACAGTTGGCGAGGCGACAGCTGGTGACGTAACGAGAGGAGATTTCATGGGACTAATTGTGAGACTATTGATAGCTGGAACAGGCGACTTCTCTGCTTTCGGAGAAGTAACCAGGTATTTCTTGTGCAGACTAGCGGCATGGGACTTCTGCTTCTCCAAGGAAGGGCTAGATGGATCCAGAGCGTACTTGACCAGATAATCGGTCACCAGTTGATTGCCAGACACAATACAGTCGATCATATTCTGATTAGCTGATGACAGAAAGAGTGTGAACAAATAAGAGACCTCAGAGCTGATGGCTTCGGAAAATTGAGACTTGTGAACAACCTTTTCCTGTCTGTATTCCATGAAGGACAGGGAGCTGATTTTGACGAAGGCAGTGTCCAGAAACTGCACATTGATACAAGCTGCAAGATTGTGAGCCTTCATTGTCGCCAGACTTGCCTCTAAATTTAGAAACACCGCAACAGGAGATTTCCTCGTCTCGTTAACATAGCCTTCTAATTCATGGACTGTCGAGTATAATTTCAACTGTGGTCGTGTTGTTCTGAATAAATGAAACGGTTGTGTTTTGTTTGTAATCTTGGCCTTGGCAACTAATTCAACAATCTTCGTTGCGGTGTAGTCAGGTCGAATAAGTTCGTACAGGGCCAGATGACGCTTTACACCATCGGAACAAGTGAATCCCTTTCCAGATACCAGAATTGAGAGGTTCTTGGATTTATTATATTCAGACACGTGGATGTTTTCAATCGTTGACCAGGCCACCACACCCATTTCAGGCACATTTCGAAGAGGTACTTCATTGATCATAGAGTGCATCAGCATGTCAGCTACTGACGGTATATGCAAACCAGATGCGCTGACCATTGGAATAGGTTTCTTGGGTTCTAAAATGACCAGGCTATCAGTGAAGAGAATTATAACAGCATGGCGGTCGCGACTAGAAGTATTCTCAGCAAGAACATTTACAGCATCAAAAATGCAGACTACTCGACGATTCAACCAGCCATATTCGAGCTCTTTGGGCCATCCTGATGCTACTTCGACAAGAATTTTGCCGGTAGGGGTGAATACAAAGCGTTCATAGGGGGCAATAGAATGCTGCTTGCCAAAGGCATCAATCGTACCAACAGCAGATTGATAGTATTCATCTACGCGAACCTTTTCCTCTGGAGTCCATTCCTTCGTCTTCATCAGACGATCGAGAATCATTTTAATCTTTGTCAAATGCTGACCAGACTGAAGAATAGATTCAATGCGTCTGGGAGTGTACTTTTTGGCTGTCGCTGGCGGACAGCGCTGGTGCAATGCTGCTAGATGGTAGTTGAGATTACGGGATAAGTTCTTAGTAGCGGCTTCGTGTCTCATGCAAGCTTTGTAGAAGTAGGGGATACTGGTACCACAGGCTTTCAGCACTTCATAGCTGCCAAATGGAAGCGCCTGTTGTAGAGCATCGTAGAAAATATTGTTTATGCGGACTACTTCATCGATTGTCGGTGGGAAGATGGTGTTGAGCTTGCGAATGGTCATTCTACTTTGGCGTAGCTTTCTTGGGCCATTAGAAGCCTCTGCTTCAGACGCGTTGCTGGGCTGGTGGTTATGGCTAGTTTCTCCACTTGCTTCAAACTCTTCTTCTTCACCGAGCACTTGGACTCTGAGAGGAATCAGGAATTCATGAAGAAAGTCCATAAGGTCCACTCTCATGTGGGATTGTAACATGTATAGCTCCTCACAGATAGTGCGGACGAGCTCTGTCTCATCAGACAAGGTAGCGTAGGACTCGTTCTGGAGTGGAGCAGCATACAGACGTTCGGTGTGCTCTGGAGAGTATTCAGTCAGAGGATCAAACAGTTGTTCGAGCTGTTCTCCCAGAAGATAGACGAGCTCATTGTTTCTGTCTATGGTCTGATCGTCGTCTTCATAGACCACATCTATCGCATTTGCTTGAATCAGTTTAGGTTCAATGACACCAGTATTTAGGATAGCCTGACCAATTTCACGTGGGTATTTGCCATCAGCCAGTTGGAACCTGGAAGCCAAGGAACCGGCAGCAGTTTCGTCCCAGTCAAAAATGACCATTTTGTTTTCTCCATGCTGACCGTTGGCCTCTTCGCCAAACTGACTACCGGAAATAGGTATAGGGGTTCGTTCTACCTCGGCTGCTATCAGCTTGGCTCGAGTGAATGAATCCATGGTAGCGAATGCCCGTAAACAGGATACAGCCAGCGCTTTCCTCACGAGACTGTTCCTATGATCCTCCGGCAGGTTTTGACAAGCCACAAAAAACCTGGATTTCTCCTCCAAAGTGACATTCAGGAACCCACTTGTACCGTGACTACTGATGAGAATTGAGGATATGTTGCTCTTTTTGTCGGTCTTCTTGGAGGATCTGTACACTACGGCGATGATGGATCCAAACAGTGGGTCTTGCGCCGTCATATACACGGCATCTGCTCTGTTAGTATCGTCCAGACTTGTCCGGGTCAAACATGCTCGAAGTGTAGCGCTACTTACCAGGTGTCGTTTTCGCGGTGAAATCCGTGTAATATGGAGAGTTCGAGTCGAACACAATAGTGTTTCTCAAATTCACAGGATCAGATGGCTGCTCATCTTGAATGTCGGTTTTCGAGTTATTAGGGCGGGAATTAGAGTAAGAATGAGCAGTAGCACCAGCAGTAGTACTAGCATTAGCATTGACCCTATCACTTGAGTCATTGGCGTTACTGGTCCTAGCATTGTTGGAAGTGCCATGACTAGCACGGGTGGTGCTGGAAACAGGAACTGGAAACGAAATTAACGCTGGCGCTGGTGCTGGCGCTGGAGGCGGAGGATAGGCTGGACACGGGGGTGCCATCACCTCAGTGAGAGTTTGGGACATGGTACAGAGGAGACGCAGAGCCAGGAAGTCGAATAAACAGGGTTAAAGTAGACCACCAGCTCAATGACAAAGTCTATATCTTCACGGGGTCAGTTCGTCAATCTGCCTGTCATAAGACCAGAATGATAATAGGGACAGACAGATCACAAATACAATATACCGTCAGCAAGGAACCTGACCTGTAGCGCTCCAGCTGGCACCTGTTATAGCCAAAAATGGTACAGATGATCGGAATGAGCAGAGTTTTACGACAGATCAAACCCGGTAGGTAGATCTCCAGGTCCCAGTTAATTATCGGTTTCAGGAATCAGATCTTGATATCAATATCAGCACCAATCTCCAGAAGCACAAACTCGTGAACCAGAAAGAGTGCTCTAATTAGAAAATCAATTAACACCAATTGAGACGCGAAGACAAAAGTATAAACCACACACGAACGTAAATCAGACCAAAGCTAAATTTACCAATCAGCCAACTTTCTATCCGCCAGCAGCCTCGAGGCAGGCCCTGAACATAGAGTTCTATATACTTTAGTGAGCCCGAATAGGTTGGAATGAGCAGCGGGACTATTTTGGAATGCGTTGGCATGCAGATTCACCCCTTTAAAAAGGCGAGATATGCAGCCTCCGCGAAAAAACGCGACACTTCGCGCGCTCTTTTGGCCCCGCCGCACGAGCTGTCAACGGCGGGCCTGCATGCTATCCAGATCCAGCCAGAGCCAGTTCACGCTTCCACGGTTCCCACTTTAACCGCAGCGTGGCTGGCTATCCTGACCTGGCCTGGGCGTAGCGCCATCCGCTCGGAATAGCCTCTCCGTTTTCTGCAGTCGCTTTACGTGTGCCAACTGCAGGGTTCATACACCGCCTGTCGCTCGCCTCTAGCCAGCTGGAAGGGCGGCAGCAGGTCTGAATCAATAGCTAGACCTGCCGCTACTCTGCGGCACGTATTACGGTACGTCCTGGTTCTACGTGGATGGGGACGCGCCCCAGACCCTTGTTGTGCTCGCTGCGCGAGCCCCACTCCCGGTGCCTGTTTCAGATATTGACCCTCCCTCTGAGCGCTTCTCGTCAAGGAGTAGCATAGGCTAGCTAGCTGAGCTGAGCAACCTCGAACACTGGGGCAATTGCCGTAAGTACACTGACATGCAACGCAATTCTCAGCTACCCCCTGGTATTTCCCAATTGGGTCTTGGCCCGGCTGGGCGCTGCAGGGTCCAGACCTCCCTTGGGTAGCGTACGACTGGGGTCACCGCGGGCCAGTCCCTCTCAAGTATGACAGCCGCTGGAGGCATATGCTGTGTTCTCCAGAACGAGTCGCCTCACGAGAAGAGCCAGCCGTAGAACACAGCTCGGACCCGGCGGCGCCAACCTTCAGGAGTGGCCGACTCGAGCGCAGCGAGAGGAGCAGCGGGGTCCGGGGCAGCGGCCGGGCACAGCCCAGACCCGTAGCACTCGCTACGCGAGCGTCCGCTCGGTGGAGTGGCCCGACTCGAGCGCAGCGAGAGGAGCCGTGGGGTCCGGGGCAGCGCCCCGGCCGCCGGAGGCACAGCGGGTCGATGCGGGCAGAAGAAGCAGGAACAAGTTAAGATATTTTTCAGGTCTTGCGCTTGACGGGGTTGGTCGAGGTGGCAGACGAGGAGGTGGTTGCTGAGGCGGTGTCTTCGGCAGTGGAGGGAGCGGCTTTGGCCTTCTTGTCGGCCACGGCAGCAGCTGGTTTGGCAGCGGGGCCGGAAAAGGCGTTCTTGATTCCGTACAAGACGGCTACGAAGAGACCAATGACAGCGACGAGCAAGCCGAAGAGCGCGGTGGCGAATCCTAGGGCAGCGATGGGCAGGTTGGTGATGGCCCACTTGGGGTCAGCGTACAGGTTGAGCAGGAACACTCTGGAGACCTCGGTGACGTAGCCGATAGGGTCGTCGCGGAAGAATTCCAGGGCCGACTCGTAGTGCTTGCGCTCCTTCAATGGCTTAGGTGCATTGGCCTTTTCTTCCTCAGACTCAATGAACAGCTTAGGCAGGAAGGTGTTGTTGCCAGCGGACTCAGCAGCAGCCACAGAGTGACCAATGTAAATGTTGTCGAACAAAATGTCGTTCTGCATGGTCCAGAGCTCGAAACCGACGGCTCCAATGGGCTCGAGGTCGCTGGGACGGCTGTCTTCGTAGTAATCCGGGTTGGGGATCAGACGGGGCTCCCATTCGCCCTTGTAGTCGGGGTTTTCAATCTGTGGTTGCACCCATTTGCCCTTGAAGGCAGGGTTGCGGATCTTGGGGGGCTCCCAGACTCCACAGCCGCCAGTGCAAGCAGGGTTGGGCACCTCGGGAGCGACCCATTCTCCGTCCTCTTCGTCGTCCCAGTCCTCGGGCTTAGTGGCATCAGGATCGGGGATATAAGGCTCCTCGTCGTCGTTCCAGTCCTCAGGCTTGACAGCGTCGGGATCGTCGATCTGGAAAGGAGCGTCCTCGTCCCAGTCTTCAGGCTTCTCGGCCTGGTCAGGGTCAGGAATATACCGGTCCTCGACCCAGTCGTCGGGCTTGACGTCGTCTTCATCATACACCTTCTCATCAGGGTTGAACGAAGGCTTGAACACACCAGGCTCGATCATATTGCCGGCCTTGACAGTGTGGCCATCAATACGGATCTCGTAGTCCTGGTTAGGATGAATGATTAAAGTGTAGAGGTTAGACAGCTTGTTCAAACGAGCAGCGGGTGGAGCCACCAGGTGCTTCTCTTCGTACTCGCCCGAAATAGGGTTTTTGCGGCGGATGATGAAATGGACCTTGTTGGTGCTGCCGCACTTGTCGGGGCCAAACATGATCTGGTAAGGAGTCTCACCAGAAAACTCCTCGGCGTGAAGAGCCTCGTTCTCAGACAGAAGCTTGAGATAAGCACCACCGCACTCCAAGCCCTTTTGAAGCTTGACCTCGTACTGGACAACCAAGGTGTTGTCCTTGTTATCAAGAGTACGGTCTAATTTAGCAGAGATAGCATGGCGAGCAGCAGGAGACTTGACCACAAGGCCCTTGTCGCCATTGAAACCAGTCAATACCGTTGGCTCTTCGAAGGCCCACTTGCCAACATATGAGTACTCTTCACCAGTGCCCTCGGAACTGCGAGCCGACGAAGCCTTCCAGCGTTTAGCCAACTCCTCGTCAGAGTCAGCGAACTGCTCCCAAAGAGCAGCATCAGCGTCGACATTGGGGAAAGGGACAAAATCCGGGTGCTCAATGTCGCGCGACTTGGCCTCTTCACCAGCCGCTCTGACCGACCCGAGGGTCAGCGACGAGGTCAGAAGAGCATATGCTACGGACTCAAGAAACTTCATTCTGAGACAAGTGATTTAACCACGAAAACAAAGTAACAGCAGAGAAGGATGAAGCCAGTGCAAAAAATTCAGAACTACCTAGTGAATCAGCAACTCAAGTAACCAGTAATGATATCCAGTGAAATAGCTACCCAATACCCAGTAATCCAGTAATTACCAATGAATCAGCCACTCAATTATAACCAGTAGTGAATATTCAGGTCGAACCTCGGTGCACTTTTGACAATAAATCAGTCAGTCCTCAGTGAAAAGCGCACTCCAATAACAAATCACAGATCAATTGCACAATCGCTTCAAGCAATAAATCAATTGAGCAACCAATCAATCACGCAATCAGTCAACAGCCAAAAGTTAAAAGTCAGTCAGCCAACAGCCTGTGAACCGGCCCCGAGTGCGGGCAGGGCTCTCTTATATATATACATACGTACGCCCTTCCTAACCGCGCTTGCAGCGACCGAAACGGTCAAAGTGACAGCTAACACATATGCAGCTCGACGGGCCTTCGAACCATAATCAACAGCCCGTGCGCGCACGAGGGCCTCCGGTCCATAACCGCTCGCCGAGCCCGGTCCTGCTCCGCACCCGTCTGGCCCTCCTGGCCGTCCCCGTCCTCGACGGCCGCCCTGCGACGGGCGTTTCGCCGACCTGGCCTCCGACTGGGCCCTGCTGGCTGGGTTTCTAGGACCTTCTACTGCATAAGGGACCCGGCCGCCGGAGGCGCCACCTCGCGAGCAGAGCCAGTGGCTCGTTGTAGGGCAGTTCAATTGACATGTTTGAGAGACGGACCTGGGCTGGTCACAGTTCGGATAATGCTAGTTTCAGGGAGGAGGACTCGGCAGAGGAGTCTGTCGCTGAGTTCAGTTCGGGCAGCCGCTGGCTCTCTCAGGCATGAGCAGATGGTAGCCTGTAGGTTAGACAGGATGGTGGGATCACAGCGCGAGCACCGGCATGGGCATCCTGGCTGGAAGGTCACTGGTCGGTCTCGCAGGCACAAACTGGACCACATATGGCCTGGAAATGGGGCTTGCCCTTCGCTCAGAGAGCGAGGTGTATCTGGTCAACAGCACACGTATTGCCGGTATATTTAACCGGGGCTAAAGTGATGGCCTTTCAGCCTGGCATCACTGGGCTGAGAATGTTTTCGCTCTTTACTTGTCCTGCGAAGATTGATTAGACCAGGATCAAACTTCTTCTTTCAACAATGAGTGTTCATGTGCCCGTTACATGATCAGCTCTTAGGAACCGGCAGTCTGCATTTCCTCTCCAAACGCTTCTTTTTCTTCGTTTTTCGTAGTTTCCTCAAGAGCTGTCACGGGAGCCCTCTCACTTCTTCCCCGAACGCTTCTTTTTCTTCGTTCGGCGGTTTTTGCGTTTTGCTGACGAGTTGTTGCCTACGGGAGAGGCCGTTCCTTTGCTCGGAACATCGTCATCTGAATTAGGATCGTCGAGGAAATCGTCGTCAGAGAAGTCGCCGTTGGCAAGCTCTTCAGTGATAGAGTCTGCCCTCTCTAAGAGGGCCGTGAACTCCTTTTCGGAAAACGTAATCAGTTTGTTATACAGGTCCTCGTGTTCGATGCGGGCTTTCAGCAGAAGATGGATGCCGAACATCTCGTTCTTGGTGAACGAGTGCAGGTGGTCTGAGCAGGTGCTGAACGCGTCGCCGCGCCCAGAGATGGCCTGACTGTATAGCACCTTTGCCACTGCTTTTATACTCATAAACTGGTAGTTCTTTCTGATTTCACGCAGAATCTCCGGCACCGGCCGCGTAAACAGGCCGACTCCACCCAGTCCTTCCAGCAGTGAGTCTGACACCGACATGTATATAGCAGCCTTGAGATTCCCGACAATGACGGGGTCTTTCAGGTCTTCCTCGGACTTTAGGCCCCTGTCAATTTCGTAGTAAGCCAGCTCCAAGTACCATCGTTCAAAATTCTCTTCTCCAGTCAAGCGGGTCTCCATCTGAAATGGAAGGTACTTCTTCTCCATCGCAGGCACCTCCTTTCTGGCCTCAGGAGCCGCGCCCTGCTCACGCTGCCGTCGCTCCGACAGCTCCTTCACTGCCGACACAAGCGCCGAAATGGCGCCCCCGATATTCTCGTCCAGCGGATAGGGCTCCGTCATAGCACAATCCACGGGACCGCTGGTATGCCATGCTCTCGGGCCTCTGACCCTGGTCCAGGTCAGCCGTGCCAACCCCTGAGCTGGGGAGTGGGTATGCCTCCGGCGGCCGGGGCGCTGCCCCGGACCCCGCTGCTCCTGCTGCGCAGGAGACCTCGCAAGCCCCAGCACCCGGGAG
>JAKTSR010000323.1:0-12985 GCA_030580325.1 Sugiyamaella sp. yHKS617 | reverse complement strand
GCGAGCGCTTTTCCCGGGAGTGACCCGACTCGAGCGCAGCGAGAGGAGCCACGGGGTCCGGGGCAGCGCCCCGGCCGCCGGAGGCGAAGCGGGGGAGAAGTACTAACGGATGTAGGAAGCGCGGTTTTTCAATAGCCATTTTCACGACGACCGCCGACGGACCGGCGACGTCATTGTATATAGAAAAGTATAGTTTGATTGTTGGAGACGCCTATTTTTTGCCGGTATCCACGTCGTGACCGGCAGGGGAGTCTGGCTTTTTATTGTCATTATCGTCCTTGTGTTTTTCCTCGAAACCGTTGCTGTTGTCGTCGTCGTCGTCGTCGTCGTCGTCGTCGTCGTCGCTGGCTAGGAGCTCTTCGAGCTCTTTGAGTTCTTTCTGTTTCGCCGGGTCGAGCAGCAACTCAATGGCCTGGAGTTTGTTACCGTCGTGGAGGGCCCAGTCGACGACGCCTGAGGGGCCGTATTTCTCAAAGAGCCATTCGTTGGCCTTGCGGAAGTGGTTCGACTGGAAGAAGCCCCGGGACGCGGATAACGGACTGGGGTGGACGGACCGAAGGACGAGGTGCTCGCTGGAGGGCCGGATCTTCTGCATTCTGGCGTAGGCTGGGTTTCCCCACGCCAGGAAACAGATGCCGCTCGGACGGGCCTTGACGGCCGCTTTCAGCACCTGCTCAGTAAACGTCTCCCAGCCCTTGCCGGCGTGTGAATTCGCATTGGCCGCCTGGACGGTCAGACAGGTGTTGAGGAGCAGCACTCCGCGGCTGGCCCATGGCGTCAGCAGCCCGGTCTTGGGGATTACGAAATCTGGATAGTCGACCGTGATTCCTTTGTAGATATTCCGCAGCGATGGCGGAGGAGGGGTAGGTGGGTTGACTGAGAAGGCCAGTCCATGCGCCTGGTTCGGGCCGTGATAAGGGTCCTGGCCAAGAATCACCACCCGCACAGAGTCCAGAGGCGTGAGTCGCGACCACGAGTAGATATCCTTCGCCGGCGGGAAAATGCGTTTGCCGTTACTCGTTTCTGCCTTGATGAATTTCTTCAGACTAAGGAAATAAGGCTTCGTCAGCTCGCCATGGAGTACAGCCAGCCATGAGTCGTCCAGCGTCGAGATCTCTAGCCTGCGAACGCGTTAGCAAGACCCCCTGGCATTCCCGCTCCGCCTCCGGCGGCCGGGGAGCTGCCCCGGACCCCGCTGTGCTCGCTACGCGAGCGCCTTCTCCCTGTGGAGTGGCCCGACTCGAGCGCAGCGAGAGGAGCAGCGGGGTCCGGGGCAGCGCCCCGGCCGCCGGAGGCGTTGGGCAGAGCACGTACTCCAGCAGTTCACGCTGGTCCGGCGTTAGTCCGTTGATCCAGCTCGATTTGTCGAATTTCGGCCTGGCCAGGGAGGGCAGCTTCGCGACTGTGTCTGTGGAGGGCGGCGCGGTCTTCTGGATCTTGGACTTGGGCTGGAAGAAGGAGGTGATTTTGCGAGAGGGCTCGTCGAGCTCGCGCTTCGCAGCTGCTTTGGTCGCCATCTTTTTCAACATCCACTGGAATCGCACTGACTCTGACTGAGGAGCTTCAAGCGTGTCGCATCCCTCGCGTGTCGCGCGTCTCATGCGAACTTTAATGACATGATGCATGCGGTTGGTCTGCATGGCCGTTGGGCCGTGCAGGATGTGGTCGGCCCTGCGTCTTGGGTCGCGCCTCCGGCGGCCGGGGCGCTGCCCCGGACCCCGCTGCTCCTCTCGCTGCGCTCGAGTCGGGCCACTCCGCCAGAAATGGCGCTCGCGTAGCGAGCACAGCGGGGTCCGGAGCAGCGTCCCGGCCGCCGGAGGCACCGACTCCAGAATATACAACTTCTGATTAGTAGGTATAGTGGAACACCGAAGAAATGTGTATTAGTAAATAAATGCAAATGGTCATTAAAAGTTCCAGCGGTCGTTGGTGGCTCGCGAGGGTGCGGGGACCGCCGGATCGACGGCGAGGTGCTGCTCGAGCTGGTGTATGAGATGCTGGCGCGACTGCACCACGAGGGGTCCCTTCTCGTGAGCTTTGATTTTGTCGAGCACCAGGCCTGCCTGGCTGTACTCGCCGAGTTTGACCAGGCAGTCGAACAGGCCGGTGTGGCAGTTGATGTCGTCGAGACTGCTGCCCAGCTCGAACCACTCGCGAGCGAGGGGTGCTTGGTTGAAGTGATTGAGCAGCAGGAATCCCAGCGGCGCGAAGGCCTGCTGAAGACCCGTTGAAGCGGCCCTTTCGAGGTGGTATCGGGCAGCGGTAGGGTTCTTTTCCAGGATCTGGCCGAGGTAGAAATGGCAGTCCGAGACCTGGCTGAGGTCCAGCGCGCTGGAAACGGCCTGGTCAAAGTAGCGACGCACTGCTACTAGGTCTAGGGAAGCCTTGTCCATGAGACAGATGAGGCCGATGTTTCGCAGGCACTCGACATACAGCGAGTTGTCAGACTGAATGCCGTTGTCGACGGCCAGCTGGTAGAACTGGCGCGCCTTGTCGCGCTGCCCGCGCTGGTACGCCAGGTCGCCGGCTATTTTGAATGCTAATGGGAATTTCTTGTCCATCAGCTGTCGTAGCAGCATATTGGCATGCTGGCGGTCTTCGGCCGTCACTTCTGTCGTCACCTGTGTCGTGCTCTGTGCTCGTGGTTCACTCAGTGGTTGGGCTGTGACGTCGTCAGACGGCCTCTGGCGGCTGGGGCGCTGCCCCAGACCCCGCTGCTTACTTCGCTCGGCCGCAGCGCTGGGGGCACTGGTTGCACTGTGCACCACAGGGGAATCTGAGGCAGAATCTGAGGCGGAAGCAGAAGCCAAAGCCGAAGCCGAAGCAGCAGAAGAGGTAGAGACAGAGCCAGGACCAGAAGAACCAGAGGATGACGGCGCGGACTCCGCGCTGGCGGCAGACAGAGTCCGCCCGCAAAGCAGAGCTATAGCAGCATAGTCGCCCAGTTCAGATGCTCGGTCCACAAGATTGTTCTCGACGTCCACGGCCCGTTTTGAGATGACTCCAGATTTTTTGCGGTAGCTCTCCAGGATCCTCTTCAGAGTCATCAGCTGGTGCGCCGGCACCGCTTTCACGTCCTCGGTCGGCGTCAGATAATCGCTATCGGACTCGTCCAGGCTCGCCTGGTACACCCTCTGCACGGTCCTGTAACTCAGAGGTACCCGGAAATCAAACAGGTACTTCCGCAGACTCGCCTTCGGAATCAGCGAGAACTGCGCACACACCCACCTCGTCGGCCGCATTATCAGTTCCTGCCAGCTCGAGCCCTGGCTGGATCTATCTATCTACCAATTCTAACCTTCACCATTGTATATCTCACCAAGTGCGCCGCACGTCTCGGACGATCTGCTTCACCGGCTGCTCAGGGGCATATTCGCCTCCGGCGGCTGGGGCGCTGCCCGGACCTCGCTGTTCCTCTCGCCGCGCTCGAGGAGGCCACCCACTGGGAGCAGGCTCGCGAAGCGAGCACTACGGATCCGGGCAGCGCCCGGCCGCCAGAGGTGCCCCTCCTCGCCTCTGGCGCCTGGACTCGCTTCGCTCGAGCCCGCAGCGCCGGTCGCCAGAGACATCCCGCTCCGCTAGCGGACCCGCTGCGGTGCGAGGACCTGTCGAGGCAGCTGGGCTCCGCCCAGATGGCCTGGGAAGGGGCAGTGGGAGGACGACTGGTCGGCGGGTTTGTACTCGCCATTTGACCAACTGATCGATTGATTAACGAGATCTCGGACTCTGACGCATGCATCGCCGATCATCAGCAGCCCAAGCGGGCAGCAGCACCGCACATCTGAAGATCAGCATGCACCGTCGTTTCTCTGCCCGGGTTGTCTGGCTCCAGTGGGCCGGCCGTTTCAGAGAAGGCCAGTCGTCCTCGGACCGGCCGCCCCTCCCCCCGCCTGCCCCTCCACGAACCTGGCTCTCCTCGAGCTGTGCTTGTGGAGCCACGGGGTCCGGGGCAGCGCCCCGGCCGCCGGAGGCCAAGCGGGGACGCCTCCGGCGGCCGGCGCCTCTCGCTGGGCGGCGGAGAACAGGTGCCAGAACAGGCGGTACGGAGTCGTTGGCGACTCGGCCTCCTGGCGGTCGTCCTATAGCGTAGGCGTCGTAGGCTGGACTAGTAAGGGCGAGCTGCAGGATGAAATTAAACATCGTATGCGGGGCAAATCACCGCGCAAAAAGCAAGCTACGAAACAGAGGGGAGGAGCAGTGGTGGGAGGAGCAGTGGTGGGAGGAGCAGTGGTGGGGAGGAGCAGTGGTGGGGAGGAGCAGCGGTGGGGAGGAGCAGTGGTGGGGAGGGGCCGGGGCGACGACGAGGGGCAGGAAGTAGAGGGGAACCCAAGCCTGCCCCTCTGTTGTCATTATCCCACTGGCCCCATCATTCTCAGCGGCCGATTTCTTCCCAGCTCTCCTCTCGCTCTGGTCGAAGAGCCACGGGGTCTGGGGCAGAGAGAGGCAGTCGCCCCGGTCACGGACACACAGCGGCAGGAACAAGAAAAGAAAGGAAAGGAAATCAACCGACCCAAAAAAGCAATGCATGTAGAAACAAAACGGGTATTACAGGCATTAAGCATTAACAGGCAGGTCGGTTGGTGCTGTATTTCTTTTTCTTCGCTCATTTTCATATATTATTTATATATATCTATCTATTCCTCCAGACTAGACGGACCAGTCTTCTTCCACGTCCACCGCACTGCACTTGTTCGTGTATCTCGTTCTTGCTGTTCAACGATGTCGTCCTGGGTGCAATGTACGTCTATGTTGGCTCCAGTGTGCGGCGTATTCTCTGGTGAGGGCCAAAGGTAGAGCGAGGAATGGCTCGGGCCCCGCCGGGCCTGGGAGGTGGTGGTGTGCCTCTGGCAGCTGGGGCGCTGCTCCAGACCCCGTTGTGTTCGCTTCGCGAGCGCGCAGGGTGGCTGATGACTGGGTAAGCAGAGGGCGGTGGTGGTGGTGGTGGGCTCAAGGGCTTATGTGCCCATGAGACCAACCACGCGGGCTAGGACGAATTGTGAAACCTGATCCTCTCACCAGCAGTCTAGCTGGCACTGTGGTGACCGGTTCAATGGCTCAGGAAGGGTGGAAGGTACTAGGCTGTATGAGCTCAGCTTCAGTGAGTGCTGGTTTCACCACACGGGATTCGTTCTAGAGCAGTCCGAGAGCTGTCTCAGCAGCATACACTGCCTTCTCAGGATTTGCTCCGCATCTGTCCACCTGGCTTTCAACTCTCGTTCAGCGCTCGTTCAACCCTCCTTCAACTCTCGTTCAGCACTCGTTCAGCGCGCGTTCAGCACTCGTGCAATTCATTCCGCAGTTGACTCAAACCCTTACTGGCCGCACTCTAGCGCTAGGCAGGCACCCAGTTGTTTACATACGTTGGTTGCATGAGCAATTGGCTCTGACCAGCGCTTGATCTGGCCGACACAGAGGCTAGTACTCTCAGCGCTTGTTTCAGCTTGAGTTGCGCCGGTACTCTCGATCTCTGGATCTGTAAGTACTGGAATAGGAGCAGGGAGACAGGCAGACACGCAGGACAGGCAGGGCAGAACAGAGCACAGCAGGATGAGCATGGGGAGCCGGAAAGGGAACACAGCACCGCACCGCAGCACATCGATCCAGGCACAGGCACAGGCCGGCACCGGCAAGGACCGCGTCACGTCGCAGCACAGGCCCAGCCGGGCAGGTACAAGCTTTGTTCACTTGGGCTGCGTTCAGTTCAGGCTGTCAGTCAGTCATAGACTCGACTCCCTATCGGCGTCCCCACCGGCGTTCCACCGGCGTCCCACCGACCACCCCGCTCTCTGCCTCGCCCATTGGCCGCCCCTCTTGACCAGGCCTAGCGCGCTCGCGGCTAATGCCTGGACAGGACCCACCCCCACATAATATTAACTGTAACCAGATGTTAGGGTAAAGGGAAGCATCAGCTCGTTTTTTTACATTCCCTTTTAGCACCAGCCGCCGCCGCCAGCTAGCACCCACACAGACCCTGACACACGCCCACCGACTGATACACCCACCCACACTGACAATCTATCGCCCACCCAGTCACCGCGGCCCACCTCCAGCGTACAGTAGTAGCCCGGCCCCCGACGGCACTGATACTACCCTGGTATTAATTATACCGAGCCAAATTATCGATTTAGTAGCTCATTGTAACGCGCCTTGGGCTTGTACTTGACCATACTGCACTGGCTGGGAATTATTACGATCTAGCAGGTCTCATTTCTGACTTGGCCGACCCTGCCACGGCCTCGGACGCGTTTTTTTTTTTTAGAGCTTGCCGAGTTCATTGACGTCTGCCTTTCGGTGTTGACTGGGAACCATTGGAATCGGCCTGCCACTGCCCGCCGCTAGGTCGCGCTCGTGCTTCCTCTCCAGCTCTGGTTCAGCTCTGGTTCAGCTCTGGTTCAGCTCTGGTTCAGCTCTGGATCTGTTCTGATCCTCTTCTGGTTCTGTTCTGTCCTGCTGTGATTCTGCTCGGATCCTGCTCGGCTGCTAGTAGCACACTTGAGGCATCCTCGACATCGACAGACATCGGCATTGACGTCCCCATTCCTGGTGCCGTGCTCTGCTCGCGACATCCGGAACTCATAGACTGGACGAGTGGCCGAACGTGAAGCGCTTGCTCTGCTCGCACAGCAACCAACAGTCAAGACTCGACGGCTGTGGCCTGCACCACGAGACTCCTTTGATAATTTATGGGACACTGATACGACCTCGCCAGCCCGACTCGACTCGACCCGACACACACGAGACACGACGCGACGGCATCAGCCCGCTCAAGCTCGCGACCCGACGCCCACCGCTCGGGCCAACTCGCTAGCATGAATTCACAACCGGGCCCGGGCGCGCCCATGTCGTTCGTCCCCAACTACGGAGGGCAGCAGGGCCTTCCCCGCCAGCAGCAGCAACCGCAGCAGCCCCAGACCGTGCCCAACGCGGTACCGCTGCCGACCACCAAAGACGAGCTCACCCGGATATACAACGTAAGTTGCCGCCCTGCGTGCCTCCGGCGGCCGGGGCGCTGCCCCGGACCCCGCTGCTCCTCTCGCTGCGCTCGAGTCGGGCCACTCCACCGGGAACAGCGCTCGCGAAGTGAGCACTACGGGTCCGGGCAGCGCCCGGCTGCTGCCCCACACCACCGGAAGCAGATGCTCGCGTAGCGAGCACAACGGGGTCCAGGGCAGTGCCCCGGCCGCCGGAGGCACGCCCTTGTCCCGCGGAAGCGTCGCTAACAGCGGTCCAGCGATGGCAGGAGCTGCGTGTCCAGATGGGCGAGCTCGCCAACAACAACCCTGAGTTCATCGAGCTCTCGGCTGTGTTACGTACCGTCAGCCGCCAGCGCATGCAACAGCAGCAACAGCAGCAACAGCAGCAGCAACAGCAGCCGCAGAATTTCCTTAGACCACAGCAGGGCCAGGTGCCCTCCGCACAGACGCCGGCCTTTCCACAGGCCATGGGTGAGTACGCCCGGCGGTACCCCTGGCGGTGCTTCCGGCAACCGGGGCGCTGCCCCGGACCCCTCTGTGCTCACTTTGCGAGTGCTGCTCCCGGTGGATCGGCCCGACTCGAGCGTAGCGAGAGGAGTAGCGGGGTCCGGGGCAGCGCCCCGGCCGCCGGAGGCGCGGTGGGGGTTCCAGCGACAGCAGCTAACACAGACAGATGTCCAGCAGCAGATGAAGTTCCGGATGCAGGAGTCGTCTCCCGGCGCCGGCACCAGGGCTCCTCAGACGCTGCTACAGACGCCGGCAGGAGGTGCTGGCATGGGCAGTGGGCCCGGCGGGCCGTTGGTCGGCCAGGGCCAGGGCCAGGGCCAGCTGAGGCCCCAAGCACCGCCCATGCCCAGTCTGGGGCCGGACTCGCCGTTCAGTCAGGAACAGATGATGATGTTGAAGAACCAGATGATTGCCTACAGGGCACTGAGCAGGAACATCCCCATGGCCCAGGCTATGCAGGCTGTGCAACAGGCGCTGGCGTCCCGGCCCCCACAGATGGCCTTGGGCCTGGGGGCCCAGGGACAGCAGCAGCAGCAACAGCATCAACAACAACAGCATCAACAGCATCAACAGCATCAGCAGCAGCAGCAGCCCCAGGGAATACGGCCGCAGGGACAGCTGGGCCCGGGAGGTGTTCACGGCAGTCCTGGCGCGGCGGTGAATCACCAGCGACAGGCCTCGATTCCTATCCAGGACGAGTTTCAGAACTCGCCGGGCCACGCTTTTCGAAAACCGTCTCAGAATCTTGGCCAGCGCAGTTTCAGCCGGGCCAGCAGTGTTTCTAGCCCGGTGACTACTCCACAGACACCCAGCAGCGGTCCGGCTGGACCTCAAGTGCCAATAGCGGGTCCAGATAACTCGGGCCCAGCGTCGGCATCGACTTCGGCTCCAGGATCCGTGCCATTACGCGGGTCCGGAGCATCCTCTGCATTGGTGACGAACACGCCGTCTCCACAACCTCCTGTGCCAGCAAATCTGCCAGTGTCGGTCAGGCTGTTTGGCGTGTCTTCCTACATCGACCCGCGCTCGGCCTCGTATCTGGCGCCGTCGGTGTCGTTCGAAGACTACACAGCTCGACAGCAGCAGCTATTTATACCGACCATTATGCCTATTGGATTAGACCCAGTGGACATGAAACTGGAGCGCGAGCGTCGCATCCGACAAGCCATCCAGGACCGAATTGCATTTTTAGAGGAGAAGGACACGGAGAAGGAAGCGGAGAAGAAAGAGAACGACAGTCTAAATATCGGCGGCCTGACGATAGACGAGAAAATCGAGCTCAAGTCGCTGCGTCTGGTCAATTACAACAAGGCGTTGCGGGGCGACCTTCTTGCAAATGTGTATTATTTCAACATGGTTGCCTTGGACGAGTCCAATAAGAGCCGCTATACGCGGATGAAGCGTCTTAGTTTGGATGAGGCTATAGCCACTGAGCAGTTCACCTATCAGCAGAGGTTGGAACGACAGCGCCGTGAGAACCAGCGTAAGATTGATTACATCCAGAGCACTGTCAAGCATGCGGTTGAAGTGGCTAATTCCATCACCCAGAAACGCGGCCGGATTTCGAGATTGCACAAGTCCATTGTCAGTTTCCACGGCTACACCGAGCGTGAGGAGCAAAAGAGACTCGAACGAACGGCCAAGCAGAGATTGCAGGCCCTGCGTGCCAACGATGAGGAAGCATATATCAAACTGCTTGACCAGACCAAGGATACGCGTATCACACATCTTCTCAGACAGACAAATACTTTCTTGCACTCGCTGACCAAGGCCGTGGAGTCTCAGCAACGAGAGGCCAAGGGCATAGCGCCACGAGACACCGAGATGCCTGATGTTCAAGAAGGCGACGAGGACAGCGAGGTACGTGATTACTACGCAGTGGCCCATCGTATTAGAGAGGAGATTACCAAACAACCCTCGATTCTCGTTGGTGGCACTCTCAAGGAATACCAGCTGAAGGGCCTCCAGTGGATGGTGTCGCTTTACAACAACAGTTTGAACGGTATCCTGGCTGACGAGATGGGTCTAGGTAAGACCATCCAGTCGATTTCCTTGATCACCTACCTGATTGAGATCAAGCAGTTACCAGGACCGTTCCTGGTCATTGTGCCGTTGTCTACTCTGACAAACTGGAATCTCGAGTTTGAAAAGTGGGCTCCTAGCGTCAAGAAAGTCGTGTACAAGGGACCGCCAATGGCGAGAAAAGCCCAGCAAGGAGTTATTAGATCAGGCGATTTCCAGGTGCTGTTGACAACGTATGAGTACATTATCAAGGACCGCCCTATTCTCAGCAGAATCAAGTGGGCTCATATGATTATTGACGAAGGCCACCGTATGAAGAACACGAACTCCAAGCTTTCGTTCACGCTGACTACGTACTATTCGACAAGATACAGACTCATTTTGACGGGTACTCCACTACAAAACAATCTGCCTGAATTGTGGGCGCTGCTGAATTTCGTGTTGCCCAAAATTTTCAACTCAGTCAAGTCGTTTGATGAGTGGTTCAACACACCTTTTGCGAATACTGGTGGTCAGGATAAGATGGACCTGAGCGAAGAAGAAACGCTGCTGATTATTAGACGTTTGCACAAGGTCTTGAGGCCGTTCCTGCTTCGAAGATTGAAAAAGGATGTCGAAAAGGACTTGCCTGACAAGGTGGAGAAGGTTATCAAGTGCAAGATGAGCGCGTTGCAGCACAAGCTGTACCAGCAGATGATCAAATATAAGCTGCTGATTTTGGGAGAGAACGTGCAAGGCGCGTCGTCGACCGGTTTGAAAGGACTGAATAACCAGATTATGCAGTTGCGAAAGATTTGTAACCATCCATTTGTGTTTGAAGAAGTGGAGAACCTGGTGAACCCCAAGAAGGAGACCAACGACGACTTGTTCCGCGCGGCAGGAAAGTTCGAGCTTCTGGACCGCATTCTGCCCAAGTTCAAAAAGACCGGTCATCGAGTGTTGATATTCTTCCAGATGACGCAGATTATGGACATCATGGAAGACTATTTGCGTCTGCGAGACATGCAGTATCTCCGTCTGGACGGTAGCACCAAGGCCGAAGACCGATCGGATCTGCTTAAGAAGTTCAATGCGCCGGACTCGCCGTATTTCGCATTCTTGCTGTCGACACGTGCTGGTGGTCTAGGCCTCAATCTCCAGACTGCTGACACTGTCATAATTTACGACACGGATTGGAACCCCCATCAGGATTTACAAGCACAGGATCGTGCTCACCGTATCGGCCAGACGAAGGAGGTGCGTATTCTGCGTCTGATTACCGAGGACTCGGTGGAGGAGCACATTCTGGAAAAGGCGCACCGCAAGCTTGAAATCGACGGCAAGGTCATCCAGGCCGGTAAATTCGATAACAAGTCGACGAATGAAGAACAGGAAGCGTTTTTGCGATCTCTGCTGGAGGCGGAAGAAGCCAAGAAGGGTCACAAGGACGACGATGACGAAGAGATGGACGACGAGGAGCTGAACGAAGTGCTGGCCCGAGACGACAATGAGAAAGAAATCTTCCGAGAAATTGATCGTAAGAGAGCTGCCGAGTACGGTAAAACTGGCGCTCGGTCGCGTCTGATCACAGAGGATGAGCTGCCTGACATCTACAAGCGCGACATATCGCATTTGATCAAGCCAGAGCCTATGGAGAACTACGGCCGAGGCACTCGTGAGCGTAAAGTGCTGCACTATGACGACGGGCTTACCGAAGAGCAGTGGCTAGAAGCAGTTGACAACGACGACGATACAGTTGAAGACGCCATTGCAAGAAAGAGACAGCGCATCAACAAACGACAGCAGAACAAGCTTCGCGACTTGGAAGAAGACTCGCCAGATGTTTCCTCGCCTGGAACACCATTGGCTGGTGGAGACTTCGGTGTTTCGACGCCAGGCACCAGCGGCAAGCGTAAACGGGGCCGCAAAGCGCGGGACACCACCAGTGCTGCCACGAGCGCCACTACTGGAACTCCCACTGCTAAAGACGAGTCTCCGGCTTCTGCAGTTATCCCACCGCCACGTAAACGAGCCAAGGGACGTCCTCCTAAGATCAAAGAGACGTTGTCGCTACAAGCGAGACGAGAGCTGACCGAGCAGATGGAGGACATATTCACGTATGTCACGACACAAGCCAGGGACGTGGACGACCGCAATAGAATCGACTTGTTTCTGGAAAGACCTCCTAAGAGGATCTATCCGGACTATTACCTGCTGATTGAGAACCCGATTGCATGCGACATCATCAGAAAGCGCATCAACGACGGCTTCTACCAGAGTCTGCCGCAGTTCAGAGAAGATTTCCGACTCATGTTCAGAAATGCTCGTATCTACAACGAAGAAGGCTCGTTTGTAGTCCAGGACGCCAACATCCTCGAGGAGATGGTCAACTCTGTGTATTACAAGTACATTCCGGAGGCCGAGGCTGCGGATAAAGCCGAAGCCGAGCGCGCAGCACAGGCCAAGCTGAAGAAGGAGGATGTCGGTGCAGAAACCGGTTCAGGCGAAACTAAGTCCGAGACAGGCGGAGTGGCGGAACCCACGGCTTTGGACTCGAAAGGGGACACGGGACTGGTGCAGCCGCCACTGTCTTCGTCGCTAAAGACCAGCGACACAGACTCGGATGGCGACCGGAACGGCCGCTCGCCAGTAAAGGAGTCGTCATCGTCGACGTCTCCGCTGGAAAACGGTCCTAATTCCGGCTCCGGATCGGGTCCATTTGCCAAAGACTCTGAAGGCGCGGTAGCTAAAGACAGTAGCAGCAGCGGCGGTAACAGCAGCGTCAGCACTGCCAGCAGTAGAAGCAGCAGCGGCGGTCCACCCGACTCTGACGACGATGAAGACAACGACGGCGACGGCCACAGCCTGCTCGTGGGCGGTCAACAGCCAGGGTCCGCAGGAGCCAGCACCGGCCACGCCACCGGCGGCGACCACGACGAAGACGACGACGCGCTCATGCACGACCCAGACGGGCTCGAGCTCGACCCCTTCGGCGCCGATTTCAACGACTACGGCAACGACTTCGACAACGCCAACATCCTCGACAGCCTGCACTAGCCCCTCTGTCTCTCGCCCCACCCTGTCGTGGCCCCTCCAGCTGCCCTCCCACATCTGGCGAGCCATACATACTCTTTGTAATATATTGAATGACCTCATGATTCACACTCTGCCCCTCGCCTCCGGCAGCCGGGGCACTGCCCCGGACTCCGCAGCTCCTCTCGCTGTGCTCGAGGAGGGCCACTCCACCGGAGGAGTCCCCTCCACACCTCCGGCGGCGGGGGCTCTGCCCCGGACCCCGCGGCAGAGCCCCGCTGCTCCTCCCGCTACGCTTGAGGAGGGCTACCCCGTCGGTGACTGCCCCTCTATACCTGTGGCTGCTTCACCCCACCCGAGGCTTCCCCTCCTATAACCTGGTACCACAGCTCTTGTATATTCAGCTACCTACTGCCTTTCGGACTCGTCCTCTGGCGCGCGGCCAATCGACACACTCCACCCGGGAGCAG
>JAKTSR010000322.1:0-13023 GCA_030580325.1 Sugiyamaella sp. yHKS617 | reverse complement strand
GCCCCGGACCCCGCTGTGCTCGCTGCGCGAGCCCTACTCCCGGGGGTGGCCCTCCTCGAGCGGAGCGAGAGGAGCCACGGGGTCCGGGGCAGCGCCCCGGCCGCCGGAGGCGCCACGCGCCAGGCCCAGGCCCAGAGTGCTCTGCGCCAAATTCAGGAAGAGGGAACCCCTCCGCTGCTCACGAGGGAGACCTGAAGCTGGATTGTTTGTGATGTGTCCAGTGCTGGGCTGGAAAGGTGCCTTTATGCTGGTGGACCCTGCAGCGGTGCTGCGAGATTGGGTGTGATTATGCGTGCCGATCTGAAGGTTAGATCTACTCTGCCCACTTTCGCGAGCGCTCCAGGATAGGCAACAACAAAACAGGTGACATAATAGCACATTGTCAGCTGTGAGCGACTCTTCTCACGCTCTCGCTGGATTCCCCTGCCAGTGCGAGCGGAGCGCGGAGCAGCCTGGCCGGGGCCTAACCCAGCGTCGGCAGTCGGAGTCTAGAAGCAGCGATTTTCCAGTGAGATCAACCTCTCTTAGGTGATACTGTATAATCCGGATCCCACACTTGCAGTTTCGCTGGGAAATCAATGCTGGCTCAACGACTGAAGGCGCCTGGCTCTCTGGTGTCTGGAGCGGTTCCTGGCTCGCGTTGGATCGCCAGCCGAGTGGGACGACCTGGCATTGGGCTGCTAGGGCTCAATTTGCGGTTATCCGCTAGTACTCATGGTATTCGCTTCACGTCGACCGACAGCCGACCGGGTTCTGGCGCTGGCACAGCTGCCACTACTGGGTCTACTTCAGCAATTCCAATTGCTGCTGCGACTTCGCTTTCTCCAGCTACGCTGCCGCAGCGGTTCGTCAACTCGCTGCCTCTGTCCATAAAGCCCTATGCCGAGTTGATGCGCTTGGACAAACCCATTGGAACCTGGCTTCTGTACTCGCCTTGCACGGTTGCTATCACCATGGCAGCGTATCATACGTCAGCTCCTATTACACAGACTCTTTGGATGCTCACTCTGTTCGGTATCGGATCTGTCATCATGAGAGGTGCCGGATGCACCATCAACGACATTCTGGACCGAAACCTCGATAACCAGGTCGAGCGGACTAGAAGTCGACCCTTGGCCAGCAAGGCTGTCTCTGTTCCTGCTGCAGTGACATTCCTTGGAGCCCAATGTTTTGCCGGTTTAGGCGTTCTGCTCTCGCTACCGGCCGACTGCTTCCTGCTAGGAGCTGCCTCACTGCCGTTGATTTTCACATATCCTCTGTTCAAGCGATTTACTTTCTACCCCCAGGTGTGCTTGTCGCTGTGTTTTACCTGGGGTGCGCTTCTTGGGTTCCCCGCTATGGGTGTCTGGAACTGGCCAGCTATGCTGTGCCTGCACGCCTCGTCCTTTGCCTGGTGTATGATCTATGATACCATCTACGCTCACCAGGACAAGCTGTACGACATCCAGGCGGGAATCAAGTCCACTGCTCTCAAGTGGGGCAACGAAAGTAAGGCCATCATGGACAGGTTCGCCTATGGCCAGATCGGGTTCCTCGCGGCGGCCGGCGTGTTTGGCGGCATGGGCCCGTTCTTCTTCGGCTCCACCGTGCTCGCTGCCTACCGCGTGCTAACCATGATCAAAAAAGTCGACCTCGACAATCCCGCCGACTGCTGGAAGTGGTTTGTCGAGAACATCAACACCGGCCACTTCCTCTGGGCCGGCGCTACCGTCGACTACCTCCTTAGACTCGGGGGTCTACTCTAGCCCCTCTTCTGTACAGAATATATATATCTCACTATCTCGTCAACGCGTGTGGGAAGTACGCCTCCATAGCTGGGGCGCTGCCGCTGTTCTCGCTGCGCGAGCGCTACTCCCAGGAGTGGCCCTCCTCTCGCTACGCTCAAGGAGCCACGGGGTCCGGGGCAGCGCCCCGGCCACCGGAGGCCGCACCCGTCGGTCACAGCAATAAATAGTGAGTATATTACAAGCCCTCAAAGCTGGATATGCCGTGAACGTATTTGCGGGCCTTTTTGGCTTTGCCCTGTCCCTTTTTGTTTTTCTTGCGGGCCGGTTTGGCCTGCTCTTCGTCGCTGTCGTCCGAGGCCTTCTCTTCGTCAGCATCTGCTTCCTGGCTGTTCTCAGCAGCAGCGGCAGCGGCAGCTTCTTCTGCCTCCTCAGCCTCTTCCAGCTGTTTCTGATCTTTGGCGCTACGCCATATTTTGACTGTCTCCATACCAGCCGTTACAAGACGGTACTCGTTATCCAGTTCCAGCATGGACACCTCCTCATTTTTCGAGTGCGTCCATACCGACTCTTTCCTGCTGGAATGAACATTGAGTTTATGCACGAGTCCGTCGGCGCCTCCGGCATACACCTCGTTATCCTCTGCTCCGGCGATAATGCAATCTATGCTCTGGTCGCTCAGTGTCATGCCGGACTTCTGGATCTCGTCCAGGTGCGAGTTGTCCCAGACCGTGACTGTACCCTCGGACATTCCGAATACTGAATACTTTTCACTGGTTATACATCCGCTGAGGAACTCATCGCTCTGCTCTTCGCTTGTAGAGAGCACACCCTTGCGGATGTCGAGATGAGCCAGCGTGTACGAGCCAGTGGTGATGAAATGATATGCGTTCTTGAAAGACATGTCCACGATGCTCGTGATCATGTCGTAATGCAATGAAGGAAATGTGTGTGTGACTTCAAGCGATCTCAGATCGAATATGGTCAATGTCGAGTCCTCGTCGCCAACGGCAATGTACTTCTCATTGACCCTAGCAACCGTGGGAGTGCTCTTTTTCAAGGCATCCAGGTTCTTGGTGGTTACTTTGCCTGTCTCCGAAGACGCCCGCTTAATAATATGATCAGATCCTACGGAATACAAGTCTGGCAGTAGTTAGTTAGCATTGTCTTATTTCGCCATTGAATGATGATATTTGTATTGAATAATTGCTTCGCGCCTCCGGCGGCCAGACGCTGCCCAGACCGTGGTGCTCACTTCACGAGCATTGCAGTTTCTGGTGGTCAGAAGGAGCCAATTGCACATCGCAGTTGTCGAAACAAACGAGAAAGATACCTACAATCACCAGAATAGTCGTACGCTAGCGCCCTACAACTGCTCTTATGTCTCTTGGTGCTCCACGCTTCGCTCTGAGAGCCGATTCCAGCATCGACATCGTACTTCTGAGTGCTGACCCGGCCCGACGCCAGACCCGTCGCGTAGATATTGGCATTCGGGTGGAATGCCAGGGCAAACAGAGGGTCCTCAAACGTCTGTTTGAACAGAATTCCCTTGCGCTTGACCATTTCTCCTTCCTCTTCTCTGGTATTCCTGATTTTCTTCGGTCTCGTCGTCCGAGACCTAGACCTCAGTGTGACATGCGGCTAAATTTTTTCAAGATCGACGTGCGCTATGCAGGGCCGACGCAGGGCATTGCTGAGAGCAGGAGGAAGCGCGCCTCCGGCGGCCGGGCGCTGCCCGGACCCGTTGTGCTCGCTTCGCGAGCGCTGGCGGCTCCGCGGGACGTAACTCGCCGAGGCTGAAGAGCTTGTACACGAACAGGCCGGTACCAGCATCGGTCATATAGTACGAGTGCCAGCAATAACCAGTGTGGGTCCCAGTACGAGTGACCACAGATACAAGTATAAGTATAAGTACAAGTACAAGTATAAGTATAAGTACAAGTATAAGTGCAAGTATAAGTGCAAGTACAAGTACAAGTACAAGTACAAATACAAATACAAGCCCTGAGCGTCATCAGAAGCACGAGTAAAAGCGCAGGCTCTAAACCTCACCAGACACTCTATCTCCTGACGAATCAAATCATTATAAATAAAAACTATCTTGACAAACCAGCAATCAAACGTAACCATATAAATAAGACTCACTGTATTTCGAATCTTCTGATCCTTCTTTTGTTTCTAGGATCTCTTTGACGATGGGCGGAGGGTTCAACCCAAGCTTGTGTGCTCTGTTCCACCGCTCCAGCCGGCTCATGCCTGCCGTCGGCCCAAAGGCAGCTGTCATGTCAAACTGTTTCAGAACTTTTTCTGCTGTGTCATAATTGTTCTGGTGGATAGGCTCGGCTATACGGTCTTTCGTCACTGAGCGAAGGTATTGCTTATACTGGGTTTTCTCGACCTCAAGGGGCGGCAGCACCCTGGGTTCTTCTTTAACCACATCCTCAGTTTCAACAGCAATAACTTTCGCAGAAGGAGTTGGCTTCGCGTGCAATTCTCGCTTCTCAGCCTTGACTTCTGGCTCCAGCCCCGGTTTTGTGAAAACACCCTGGACAGTCGAGTTGTCTTTGCTGTCCAGTGATCGAGGCACCGTGCTCTTGGCCGTAGTCTCTTTCAGATTGGCCTTTCCGACGCCAGCTGCCCCTCTTTTGGACACTCCAAACGATCCCGTGAGCTTGGTCTGGCCTTTAGCAGCCTTCTTAGCCACCATTTCACTCCTGTTTCTCTTCCTCGTTTCGCTTCAAGATGAGGATGAGAGCGATCAAGGCGACCGGTGAACCACTTTAGATGGGCTGCTCGCCTGCACCGCCGTACCCTCGATTCCTTCCCAAACAGGCAATAATTAAACAAACCTCCAGCATGCCTCGCCCGGACCCGTGGCTCTTCTCGCTACTCTCGAGTCGGTTCCCAGTGGCTAGGCCCACGCGCCTCCGGCGGCCAGGGTGCTCTCTCGGACTCTGTGGCTCCTCTCGCTGCGCTCGAGGAGGGCCCCTCCAGGGAAGGAGATGCGGTTAGCGAGAAGGCGTCCTGGCCCCGGTAGGGCGCTCTCCCCTGTGTTTAGCAGGCATCCGGCTAACTTAGCGTGCTCCATAGCGGTAGCTTCTCATTCTCGGGTCTGGTCTGCCCCGGAAACGACGCTCCGCGACGCGGAGCACAGCGGGATCTGGGGCAGCACACCAGGTGCCGGAGTCACGCTCTCCATGAACAGCAGTAAGGTAAATGTCAAAGAATAAAATAAATCAACAGAATAAATTAATTAGTTCATGTTGGGGAGGTGGTTCTGGAGCTCGGTGTTCAGATTGGCGAGCTTCGAGGTGTCAGTGTTGTATTTCTCGACCTGCTCGACGAGCTTGTTGACGTTTCCAGTCAGGCTGGCGACAAGCGGAGCAGTGACCATGTCAAAGGGCCCGCCAATGAGGTTGGAGGTGAGCACTTCGGCTCCGTTGGTGACGGACTGCACAAATGGCCCGAGGATGATATTTCCAGCGGCCTTGGAGATTCCGAAAGTGAAAGGAGCCAGAGCATCCGAGACTGTGCCTATGGCATTGTCAATCTGGGAGTCCGGGCTAGTGATGGACGCAGCGATGGTGTCTGAAGTAGCATGGAACTCGCCAGACTGCAATTGACGAGTGAGGGTGTCGACGGTCTGTCTGAAATTGGTCACACCGCTCTCAACCATCTAGCAGTGCAGACTGGCGAGTAGCAACGTTAACAGGGGCAGCGTTTACAGTACAAAGTGCGACTAGAGCAGTAGTGATGAATGAAAGAAACCATTGTAAAGAGCGTATAATTTAAATAAGCTTAGCAAGCGAATGGCGAGAGCCGAGTGTGGTGATAGTGAAGACTGAATGTGAGTTGACAAGTGATGATCGTTGGGATAGGAGGAGCCCATTTTATAGCTGTTCTGACAAGGTCGTTACAATAATCGTGAAGCACCCCTTATCTAGTGAGACGCTATGGAGCTAATTCAGGCCGCGACTGTAAGACTGGAGTCGTTAACGAACGTGTGTATGATTCCAATTCATACATGGAATTGGACTCCAGGCATGTCTTCGCCGCCGCTCTGGACAGGCGCTGTGGAGACGAGAGGAAAGCCCCAAAATCCCGGAGGAGCCCTCCTCGAGCGCAGCGAAAAGAGCAGCGGGGTCTGGGGCAGCACCCCAGCAGCCGGAGGCGCGTGGACTCAGCCACCGGGAACGGCCCGACTCGAGCGTAGCGAGAGGAGCCACGGGGTCCGGGGCAGCGCCCCGGCCGCCGGAGGCGCGTGGTCTCAGAACAAGGAGCGTGGTTCTTTTGCTATATACGGTGGTCAGGGGCCTAGTTGGAGTATTTTGTTTCAAGCTCGTCATCGTTGTTGGACGAGTTGAGGTCGTAGGCCTGGAGGATGCGACGGATGCGGTCGGCAGCGTCCTGGTCAAGGTCTTGTTCCAAGGCCTCGCGGGAGGAGTCTTCGAAGCTGCTTCGGCTCTCGGGGCGCGAGGAGCGGGACTTGCTGCCGTGTCTCAGGAAGCTGCTGTGGCGGGAAAGCTGGCGCGAGCGTCGGCGTCTGGGAGTGTACACGTCGTCGAAGAAGACGTCGGCGGCCGAGATGGGGTCGCGCGGGGTGGCGGCTCGCGTACAGGTAACACCGACGTCGTGGATGAGCTTGGCCACAAGACCGGTCCATCCGCACTGGTGCTTTGAACCCAGGCCGCGTCCGGTGTCGCCGTCAAAGTACTCGTGGAACAGGATATGGTCAAAAAAGTTTTCGTCGTGGTCGTAGACGTCGACTGATCCGTTGTAGGCGCGGCGGCCGTCCCTGTCATTGCGTGTGAACAGAGCAATCAGACGGTGTTGGATGTTTTCTGCCACTTTGGCCAGGTTCATCATCTGGCCGCTGCCAGTCGGACACTCGACCTCGTAGTCACTTCCGTAGTACAGAAAGAATCGCTGCAGCGACTCAATAAGCAGAAACGTTGTCGGGAACCAGATAGGACCTCGCCAGTTGGAGTTGCCGCCAAACAGACCAGAGTCCGAGTCGCCGGGAACGTAGCCGACAGTGAAAGTCTGGCCGTTCACCTCCATCGAAAAGGGGTGCTTTTCATGGTACTTGGACATGGACCGGATGCCATAGGGGCTGAGGAACTCGTTCTCGTCTAGCATGCGCACCAGCAGCTTCTCCAGTCGATCCTGGTCCACCAGAGACAGCAGCAACCGGCCCTTCGTACCACGCTTGCTCATGCTGGCCATGTTGCGGCTGGACATTTTCGGTCTGTTTTCAATAAACCACTCGACGCGCTTGGCGAAGGAGGGGCACTTTTCCAGCACCTCGGGCTCCAGGGTCAGCGACGCGTACAGGGGAATCAGGCCCACCAGCGACCGCACCGGCAGCTGCTGGCTCCAGGGACCGCCCCAGGAAATGGCATCATAGTAAAAGCCGTCCTCGTCGTTCCACAGCGGCTTCTCCACACCGCTGCCGTAGCGGTGCGACATGGCATCGGCAATGAAGATGAAGTGCTCAAAGAACTTGGATGCAATATCTTCGTACACTGGCCGCCGTTTAGCGAGCTCAAGCGCAATGTTGAGCATCTGCAGACAGAAAAACGCCATCCAGCCTGTGCTGTCGGCCTGCTCCAGAACTCCTCCCGTGGGCAGTGGCTCGGAACGGTTGAACAGGCCGATGTTGTCGAGACCGAGGAAGCCGCCTTCAAACACGTTCTTGCCGTCTCGGTCCTTTCGGTTGACCCACCAGGTGAAATTGAGCAGCAGTTTCTGGAACACGCGCTCCAAAAAGTCGAGGTCCTGGCGGCCGTACATCTTGCGCTCTATCTTGAACACCCGGAACGTGGCCCAGGCGTGCACAGGCGGGTTGACATCCGAGAAGTTCCACTCGTAGGCCGGGATCTGGCCGTTGGGGTGCATGTACCATTCTCGCGTCATCAGGTCGAGCTGCTTCTTGGCAAAGTCCGGGTCGACCATGGCCAGAGGGATACAGTGGAACGCCGTGTCCCAGGCCGCGAAAAATGGGTATTCCCACTTGTCGGGCAGCGACAGAATGTCGTCCACGTGCAAATGTTTCCATTCTCCGTTTCGAGAGTTGGCTCGGTTCGGAGTAGGCGGCGGTTGATTCGGGTCGCCCTTGGCCCATTGGCTGTGCACAAAGTGGTAGAACTGCTTCGTCCACAGCATACCGGCAAAGGCCTGTCGCTGGATCGTTCTCAAGTCGTCCGACACCGGCAGTGGCGAGATGTTGTAGTAGAAGTCGTCGGCCTCGTCTTCACGGTCGTCGAACACCTTGTCAAACTCCTCCTCGTCAAAATCCTGCTCATTACCAGGATCCTTGTTGGAGAACTTGAAGCGCAAGCACACATAATCACCGGCAGGGATGCCCTGGCCAGCATCAAAGGCATACCAGGCTCCAGACTTGGTGCCGTGGTGGTGCGGGTTGACGACGTCCTTTTTCTCGTCGACAATATACTCATGGAACGCGTCCTTGACATAGGGACTCTCATTCTTGACGCCGTACAAACGCATTTTGTTGGTCTCGTTGTTCGTGAACAGCAGCTCCGGGTCCACGTCGTCATCGGTCTCGGTGAATCCGACCGAGGGCGCAAAGTGAACATATCGCTTGCCCAGCTTCCAGTGATTCGACTCCAGCACAAACTTGCCCTTCTTCCGGATATCAGGGATTTCGCCGCTGCCCTTGCCGCCGCTGCCCCAAGCGCCCGGACCACCAGAGGCAGGCTCCTTCTCGCCGTGCTCGTCGTCGCTGTTGCCATTCGTAGCATGGTCTGTTGACCCAGACCCAGCTTCGCGCTGTTTTCGCAGCTCCTTCTCGCGCTTGCGCATCTTCTCCTCGTATCCCCAGCCCCAGGTGTTGCGGAACCACATTTGCGGCACAATGTGCAACGGGGCCGGCTCAGGCCCACGGTTGTAGGCCGTGACCCGGAACAGACACTCCTCGGCATTGTTGGCCGGCTTGGCCATTTCAATGTAGATGTCAAAATACCGGTTGTCCGCGTAGATGTCTGTGTCATTGAGCTCGAACTCGGGCTCCTGGCGACTGCGCTCCGCGTTGCTCTTAACCAGCTCCTCGTACGGGAACCGCCGCTGCGGATACTTGTACAGATACTTCATATACGAGTGGGTCGGCGTGTTGTCCAGATAGTAGTAGTCCTCCTTGACGTCCTCGCCATGGTTGCCCTCGTGGCCCGTCAGTCCAAACAGCCTCTCCTTGAGAAAGTCGTCCTTCTCGTTCCAAAACGCAAACGAAATACACTGGAACTGGTGGTTGTCGCTCACGCCCGCAATCCCGTCCTCGCCCCACCGGTACACCCGCGACCGGGCCTGGTCGTGCGGGAAATCGCTCCAAGCGTCGCCATTGGCCGAGTAGTCCTCTCTCACCGTCGCCTGTGCCTGTTAGCCTCTGTCGGCGCCCCAGAGACGGGCGGCGTGCCTCCGGCGGCCGGGGCGCCGCCCCGGACCCTGGTTGTGCTCGCTTCGCGAGCGCCATTCCCAGTGGACTGGCCTCGTCGAGCGTAGCGAAGAGGAGCCCACGGATCCGGGCAGCGCCCTGGACGCCGGAGGCGTCTCCCCCGGACGGCCAGGCACGGCCATAATAGCGTGGCCTGGCCGGGTGCGGAGCAATTGACCTACCCATTGGCGCTCCGAGAGGTACGGGCCCCAGCGCTTCCAGTACTTTTTCTTGTGGACGTCCTCGCGAAGCCGGAGCTCCTCGACGGTCTCCTCGCGGCGCTCCGCCATTGCTGTCTGATCTCTGTCTCGCTCCGCGGCGTCTCCTGGTCCAGCTTTCGGCACACAAACGCAATTGCAATTGCACTCGCAACAGGGTGGTGTGGTTGTTTGGCTGGCTGGTTGTAGCAAGCGTTTCACTGCTGCCTGTGAAGTTAGCAGTAAACAGATCGTACGCACGCTAGCAGCGTTTCTGGGCTGATTAACCCTTTTATGTAGCTGGGACCCACTACGATAACAAGGCCACAGATCGCCCTGCGCAAGGGTCTGCTCGAAACCTTCGGTGCATACGCCGCGGCCTGCGGGGCGGTGGGCTCCGGCTGGTGGGTGCGCCTCCGAACGGAGGGACTGGGCCGGCAGGCGGCGCGCGGCTGGGGTAGCCGCGCGTGTGGCGTATAAAGGGCCCGGTAGTTCGCGGTTTTCTGGTTTTCAGTTGCGCTAGACATTGCTATAGCGGGTCGTGAAGTGGATATTTTTATACTGGTTTTTGGCGGTTCACGGAGTTGGAGCGCAGCATTGATATAGTGATATCGCGAGCGAGGCCCGAGAATATCTCGCGAGAGCTGGGCTGGACTGTTTCAGCGGAGACGGTCGGTGACGGTTCACGTGTGAGCGGCCTGTCTCGAGCGTAGAGCGCGTGCCAGGTGCGAGGCCAGTGCGCAGCGAAGCCAAAGCCAGTGCGACACCAGAAAGCGAAGTGCAAGCCAGTGCGAGACTCCAAGTGCTAGGTTCCAGGCGCTAATCCAGGCGCAAGAAGAGAGAGGAGCGCGTGAAGCGAACCGAACGCAAGTGCAGGCGCCCGTTCAGGTGCTGCACGGATACAGAGGACAAACGGCCAGGCGAGAACAGCCAGGCGAGAACAGCCAGAAGGCGGGACAGAAACCAGCCGGGCGAGAATGCCTCGAGCCAGAAAATTGCAGCCGTCGTCGGCGTCGGTGTCGGCGACGTCGACCCAGGCGGGCCAGAGACAGGGCTCCGGTCAGAACGCGGGCCAGAACGGCCAGCAGCTGCCGCCGTCGGTGGTGACTGGTGAGGACGACTATGGCGCCCATGATCCAGCGCTGATCGAGGCGACCAAGACCGCGGCCGCTGCCATTCGCGCGGCCAACGCGGCAAACCACGTTTTAGGAGGTGCGGGCGATCCAGGCACAGGCGGCGTGGTGGTGGACGAGCTCAAAGATGTCAATGTCAATGTCAACGGCGTCGACTCGTACGTGGATACGCGTCTGCATCACCACCAGCAACAGCAGCAACAGCAGCAGCAACAGCAACAGCACCACCACCATCACCCACAGCACCTGGGTCTCGACGCGGCTTCGGCAGCAGCGGCAGCAGCAGCAGCTCATGGCCTGGGGTCGAATCTCGACCCGGCCGTGGTGGGAATGGGCCTGGGGCCTGATCCTGGGGCCACGGACCCTCACTCTCACGCCCATGCTCATGCTCATGCCCATTCACACGGCCACGGGCACGTGGTTCACACCAGTGCTGAGGAAGCGGCAGCGGCAACAGCAGTGGCGGCAGTGGCTGCGGCAGTCGCTAACGCTGCTGCTGCCAATGGCGGCGGCGTCGTAGGAGGCGCGGATGTTGGCGATGTGGGCGTGGTAGACGGCGTGGTAGATGGTGTTGTGGTAGATGGCGAGAGCGAACAGGGCCACAATGGCACGGACAAACCGCGTGTCAAGCGCACAGCAATCACCCACGAGCAGAGAAAGGCGCTGCGAGAATGGTTTTTCTCACAGGACCCACGGCCCAGCCAGGCCAAGTCCATCATCTGGTTCCACGAACAGTTCCACCGCGTAATCAGCCAGGCCGCCATTTCCCACTCGCTTCATGACAGATATAAACATTTGGACTTTGCGGCTGGTGCGCCGTCGTCGGCATTCCGCCAGAGAAGCGCACAATGGCCCGAGCTCGAAGCCATTCTCTTTGACTATTTGCAGGCCATCGAGAAGAAGCGTGGCAAGAGCGCCTTTCCTTCGTCGGTATCGGGTGAGACTCTGACAAAGGCAGCTAAAACCATCTGGCAACAGATCCCCATCTACGCTGGCCAGAATCCACCAACCTTCTCCAACGGCTGGCTATCGCGATTCAAAGGCAGATACAAGACCTATAAACAGTATGGCGACGCCACAGCCCTGGATATCCGGTCCATCCAGCAACTGACTGCCAACTACACGCCGGACAACATCTACACTATGGACGAGACTAATCTGTTCTGGCGCCGGCCCCCGACTGCCAGCAGCACCCCTAAAGACCGGTCCAAGATCACGCTTATCATCAGCACCAATGCATCAGGCACCGATAAGCTACCTCTGTGGAGCATTGGTCGCGCGCGTGAGTACCGCAGTCTGGCCAACGTCAACCTAGCAGCCATTGACAGTCACTGGCGGTCCAACGAGAACGCCTGGCTGACAGGATCCATCATGGAAGAATGGCTACAGGCGTTTTATGAGCACATTGGCTCGCGGTCAGTGCTGCTGGTCATGGACAATTTCTCAGCCCATATTCAAGGACTAGCAGAAGCGCCGCCACCTTCGAACGTGCGGGTGCAATTTCTGCCCTCGAACTCAGTGTCATTCTTCCAGCCCCTGGACAAAGGCATTGTAGACCAGTTCAAGATCTTCTACCGCAAGCACTGGCTTGACTTCATGATCCAGTCCTACGCCAAGGGCCAGAACCCTCTCGAGACCGTGACCATGAGAGAAGCACTGCGATGGGCTGTGAAGGCCTGGGACCACGACATCTCACCGGAAGCAATCAAATTCGCCTTCCACGAGGCCTCGGTGCTGCCTTCGCTCAACAAACAAGCCCGACTCAAACTTCTCAGTGGAACCAGCAACAGTGGTTCTAGCAGTAGCAGCGGCAACAACAACAATATCATGCCCCCGCCCTCTTCGAGCCTGCTTGACGGCACTGGAGCCGACGGCAACGGAGCAGGAGCGAACGCGTTTGCAGTGCCGCAGTTCCCAACGCCCCAGATCCTCGAGCCGAGCTACGCGCAGCTGTGGCAGACCCAGCAGCTGGCCGACATGATCGACCTGGGCAACTTCATCGCCTTCGCCACTGAGGAATCGGTCGGCGTCGAGGACGTCGACGAGTCGGAAATGCTCCAGGCCATCATCAACTACCACCTGGGCCTGTCCCAGGCCGACGATGAAGACGACGACGAAGACGACGACGGTAACCCCGACTCGGCCGTGGCCAAGCTGCGCGACGCCGCCGCCGGCCAGGACGAAGCCCTGCTGCCCACGCCACACCAGGTGCTCGGCTACCTCGAAGTGGTCATGAACTTTGTCGAGCGCCAGACCTTCACCACCCGAGCCCAGATGCGTGCGCTCGAAGAAATCGAGCTCGAGCTCGAGCGCCGTCTCAACTAGCCCCATTTTTGCTGTCTTCCGTGTAATGAATCTATGTCGCTCAATGATCTCTTTGGCGGGCGGGCCTCCGGCAGCCGGGGCGCTGCCCCGGACCCCGTGGCTCCTCGTGCTGCGCTCGAGGAGGGCCACTCCCGGGGATGGCAGCGGAGCGGGTACGCTCGCGCAGCGAGCACAGCGGGGTCCGGGGCAGCGCC
>JAKTSR010000321.1:0-13086 GCA_030580325.1 Sugiyamaella sp. yHKS617 | reverse complement strand
AGCAACACATCCGCGTCGCCCAAGGTCGACATAGTCCCTTTCTACCCCAAAAGTAGGTGCTGTCTTGTGAGGTGCTTGATGGAGGTGCCACCGGAGGAGCCCTGGAGTGCCTCTGGCGGCCCGTTGTGCTCACTTCGCTTAGCTAACAGGACGTAGGTATGGCGAATGGCGGGGCCAAGTATAATCCGGAGACGAGCAGTTTCAATCCGGAATTGGTGTTTAGCCCGCGGGTGGGCAATGGCCAGCCCGGGTCGCCTGCACTGCCCAGTGCCAGTATCAGTGTCAGTATCAGTGCTGGCGGGGTTGCTGGGGCCGGGTTCGTAATTCCGGGACAAGGACACCAGGCGCTGCCCCAACAGCTTCAGCAGGCCCATCCTCAGCAGCACCAGCAGCAGCATCAGCAACAGCAGCAGCAACAGCAGCAGCAACAGCAACAGCATCAACAGCAGCAGCAGCAGCCGCCAGCGCCCTATCCTCCACACTACCAGCTACAACAGACGGCTGACGAGTTCAATGGGCTGATAATCGACTCACACCAGCCACCGCCGCCGCCGCAGACTCACCATCACCATCAGACTATGCCGCCTCCTCCCATGCACTTCCAGGCACCTATGACGGGAAACCCCGATATGCTCTTCCAACCACACTCTGCATTTCCACTACAGTATCATTTATACGCACCAGTGCCTATGCGACGCGGACGCGAGACTCTGAACCCTCACGAGCGGCGGATTGAGGACTTTTTCATTTGTAACGACCTGCGAGAAGAGCTTCAGAAGAAGAACGAAGCGCTGTTACAGAAGCTGCCCAACTCGGCGCTGCCAGAGTTTGTTCATATATACCACTCTCTCGTGCCTCTGGACACTAATATCGACAAGAACGACCGCTTGTTTGGATATCCTACTTGGGCTTACAAGGCGACGTCGAACCGCGATGGCAAAATATACTGCTTGCGTCGAATTGAGGGCTTCAGATTGACCAACGAGCATGCCATTAAGCTGGTACAGAAGTGGAGAAATATCGACTCGCCCAATATCGCCCGGTTGCACGAGGCATTCACCACTCGTGCTTTTGGAGACAACTCGCTAGTGTTTGTGTACGACTATTATCCTTTAGCAGTGACTCTGTTCGATACCTATTTTGGGCCATTAGTGAAGTTCCAACACCCTCTAGAGCAGACCAAGCCTATTGAAGAGAGTTTAATCTGGGCTTACATTATTCAGCTTGTCAATGCTCTGAAGGCTATCCATGAAGCCGGACTTGCAGCCAGGATAGTCGATCCAACTAGAATACTAGTGGTGAAGAAGGGCCGTATAAGACTGAACTGCTGCGGAGTGTTTGATATTCTCCAGTTTGAGAGCAGCAACGGAATCATCAGCAAAGAGCAGATTGCGTCTCTACAGCAGGAGGACTTTGTGAACATTGGTCGTCTGATCCTGATTCTGGCCTGTAAGTCCACCCTGGGCGCCAGTCAACCGCTAGCACGGTCGTTCGAGACCATTTCCAAGCAGTACTCGGCCGACCTGCTTCAATTCACACAACACCTGTTGTCTGCTGACGTGGTTGAACAGCCCGATTCCCCGGCACCCTTGCCAACCACGGTGTCCTCTCTCATAGCCATGATGGCCGACAAGACCATTGACTATCTAAGTAGCGCGCTATACGCACACGATAATATCGAGGCACAGCTGTCACAGGAGCTGGAGAACGGCCGACTCGTGCGACTCCTGAGCAAATTCGGCTTCATCAACGAGCGGCCCGAGTACGAGCACGACCCCAGCTGGTCCGAGAGCGGCGACAGGTACCTCATCAAACTGTTCCGCGACTACGTGTTCCACCAGGTCGACGAAATGGGCAAGCCCGTGGTCGACATGGGCCACGTGCTGACCACACTGAACAAGCTCGACGCCGGCATCGACGAGCCCATCCTGCTCGTCTCCCGCGATGAGCAGTCGTGCCTCGTGGTCACATACAAAGAGCTCAAGTCCTGCATCAGCTCCGCCTTCCGCGACCTCACCAAGTAGCCTTCTCCCTCTCCCCCTATTAGATGAAAAATATTCACAATGGGCAGTCCTCCATGGATCGCTGCGTTGGCCGCCGGAGGCGCACGGGCCCATCCAGAGGCAAGCAGCCTCCTCGACCCCAGCGAGAGGAGCCACGGGTGCCCAGCCGCCGGAGGCGTACCCCGGCCAGAGCAGCGAACACAAGATTTCATCACATTATTTACAGATTAGCAACGCATTGAGGGTCGGAGGGTGGATTACAATCTGGCGGGTTAGCAGCGGGACTGAGGGTCGGCGCAGGGATTACTTACTGAGGAGCGAGGAAATCCATGAACTGGGACTGGATGAAGGCCACGCCTGCCGCGAAGAAAGCGACGTTCAGGACGACAGGAGCAGCGTCGCCGGTCAGGGTCTCCTTGATAGTGGTGATGATAGATTTGTCAGCCATTTTGTGTGCGAGCGTGTTCTCTGGCGTACAATGGGGTTGTTCGGTCAATAATGCTGCAGATCTCAAGTGGTGAAGCTGAAAAATGTGCCTCGCACGCAGCCGCACTTGCATCGTGGCCTCTGTGAGAGCCTCCGGCAGTTGGGGCGCTGCCCCAGACCCCGTAGTGCTCGCTTCGCGAGCTGCTGGTCCCGGAGGTGGCGGCTCTCCTCGAGCGCAGCGAGAGGAGCAGCGGGGTCCGGGGCAGCGCCCCGGCCGCCGGAGGCGCACTGACGCACCGCGCCAAAGCACCAATAAATAGGGAACGTGTAGCAAAATAAATAAGGGGACCGAGGGGAGGTTCAGTTTGCCCGCACGGTGGTAACGGCGGGGCAGGCACTGGCAATGCCTATGGGAGAGGCAGGCGCAGAGTTGTGTGTTTGAGAGGGCGACCTGGAGCCGGGGGGTCGGCTGGGTTTGCGGCGAGCAGGCTGGCTCTTGACGTGCTCGGCGACATTCGAGCGCACCGACTCGGTGACGTCGGCGCCCAGTCTCAGTGTGCACACGGCGATGTCGAGTCCGATGACGAGGAGAATGGGCAGCAGGCACACGAACGCCAGCACGAGGAAGATGTCGGTGACAATTGTCTGGAACGGAATCGACGAGAGCGAGAGCGACATTGTGGTTGCAAGAGAAGCAGGAAGTTACAGGAATTCAGGAGTAACAGCGGTCAGAACGTTTACAGGGTTTGAGATAGCTCGATGAGCACAATGAGAACATAGATCTGGACTGAGTAGGGGTCTGAGGTGGACCAAGGACGTATGCAGAATAGCGTAGCCACGGATCCAGCTGGACGTTTCTATCCAGCAAGCGTCTCGGATTATTGCTTGTGATGAGTCAAGTTCTGGCTCGGTCAGCGGATCAATTCGATCAAGTCAGTCAATCTATCAATGAGACTGCCAAGTGGGCTTGTTCCAGTTATCCAGCCAGTCAGACTATTGGTTCTATTATTTGGCATTCAAGGAGACAGGCTTTTGGAGAGCTGACGACCCGACGAGCAGATGAGGAGACGAGCAGATGAGTGGATTGCACGTGAGTATATTGACAGAGCAGGTGAGCAGGTGAGCAGATGAGCAGATGTTGTATGTGGAGTATGTGCTGCAGTGGATCAGAACACCGAGGTTCTGGCGGGTGAGACAATAGCAACCGCAACAATCGAAAGTAAAAGCGCGCAACAATCGAGAGTAAGACAATCAACTTGCAATCGCGCCAATCTGTCAACTGGAGCTGGGGAGCCGGTTGTTATCGGTCGTTTCGAAAGTGCCTGTCCCGCTGGCTATATATACTTAGAAGCTGTGCAGCCGCGTATAGCTAAGATAACTTGTATGTACAGATCACCAGCGCCCATGCCATATGGAACAATAAAAGTGCTGCTTCAAGAGCTTGACGGCATATTCGCTGGTGCTCTCGGAGCAATCGAGCATGATCGACTGTAACGTCCCTAGTTTTCCCATGAGCTAATCTTCCACTGATAAGAGTCAATCCAGCCGAGCTGGTGCGCGCTCTCTCGGCCGGATCAGACCGCACGGCCATCCTCGCCTGCCCTGCCTGCCCTGCCTGCCCTGCCTTGCCTACTCGGCCTAAACATTCGAATGCACGGGAAGGCTTTCGAGCAGTGAGGAGCTCACGACAACCACTTGCCTGCACTACCGCCCAGCACATACGCACCCAGCACGTGCAAATCATGGGCGAGCCCCAGCGATGATAACTCACCGGGCAGCGCTCCTCGGCCGTCGGCCCGAACTTCCTCCCCACCAGACCCGTCGCACCGGCCCGGCCAACCACCCGTCGAGGACTCTATCGTCTCTGCAGGTCCCTCCGGCTGGCGACCTTCTATCTGGCACCCGGCAGACCTTCCGGTGCCCAAGTGTCGAAGCACTATGGAGAATCGGGTAACTGACCATCATCAGATTTGATACTTCGTTCTCTTTATCTATTGGATCTATTATCTTATCTCTGCGATGGATACTAGTAATGGTCCATTCCCTGTTCTTTTCATGTGGTAATCTTCAACTTTCCTATCTGGGCCTCCGTCTTCCCTCTCTTCCTCGCTCCTCAGCTCAAAAGAGATATTTTGTGAAGATAAGCTTCTTTTAAGTACACTTGTATTTTCCTATTCCTTTCAGTGATTCTCCTATTCCAGGTTTCCTTACTACTCCTTTAGAATAACGCAATTCATAGCCTGACGGCTACTCGCAACTGATTATGTCTCCGTCGCCTACTTCATAATGCGATGAAGATACCCATGACTGTTGGAGGGAGAAGCGTGCGCTCGAGGAGGTTGGGTCCGCCCAGATCTGCCGGAGCCACACTCATTCTCGACACCCATTGCTGAATAACTGATCTATGAACAGCTTTCTGGGGCTCAATGTCTGTAACGAAGAAGACAGCTGTGAGCTCACAGCACATGTGGCTCTTCTAACCCATTCAATGTCGACGAAGCCAAAATCAGGACGACTAGTGAGATCCGTGATATCATATATCATTTCACAAACTAAATACTTCGAAGTAAAGATAGACAATTGCTATCATCCTGATTCCTGTCCTCCTACTGAGCCTGACCCTTGATCACTAATCCCAGTGGCTGTCTTGATGTTCTGCTTGCCTTCAACCTTGGCGGACTCACTGCCATGCTGTTTTTGAAAGGCAGAGTCTGGCCCTGTCAGTAAGAGCCCTTTTCTTCTTCTGGTGCCGGAGATTGTTCTCCTCAATGGCCTCTCTGCAGACTTGCTGTAATGTGTTGCGGTCAAATTGATCTGGATTCCAATTGAATGCTGTTTCAAGTAAACTCATCAAACGTTTGTCCCATTTCTTGTTCTGTCGGATATCCACTTTGATATGAAGTTGATCAGACTCCAATGACTCTTCAAATTCAGACTCCTCGGTCCCATCAGACTCCTCAGGATCCATCATAGCCTCCTCAGAAACTTCACGCTTCACGATCCCATGCCCCTCAGAATCCTTCTCCTGAAGCCTTCTAGATCTTCGACGTTTTGGACGAGACCTGCTGGTATCCTCCTTGGAACCAGTTATCTCAGGACCCAGCTGCACATAAACAGTAACCACCGGATTGTTCGCTCCGACTACCTTTCTGGATTCCTCGAGCATACGCTTGTGAATACCCAAGTACTTCCCATTTGCCGAGTTCTGATCGTTTCGTATCTGAATAACAATCACCGAAAATGCTTCTCGAACAGATCGCTCTTCCTCATTAGTCCATTCCTTAAACTTGCCCTTACCATCAAACATTTCGATTGTGCCGAGCTGATCATCGCCGCCTACGTATACTGGGATCAATAGATCATATGGGGCCTGATCTCTTTTGAAGCAGTAACCGTGTCCTCTCCAGAATCCAAAAGCCAGCATTCGAGGAACAAGCACTTCATCGGCGCAAGCCCAGTGACTCAAATGAATTCTCCCGTTCATAATGGAGCTCACAATCTGACTGGTATCCGTCCCTCCAAAACGTTCCTTAATACGGTTTAGAAATTCGCGACCTGTGCAGTGAAAAGTGCTATTTTCGTCAACACGAACCTCAGACATACCTTGTTGAAACATGAACATTCCCCACACCTCTCTCAACCGACCCTTCGACAGAGCCCTCTGAATGACGAGCTTTTTCAAGACCCAAACAAAGAAGGACCCTTTGTTTTGTGCTTTGTATGAATCTTCAAAAGCATCCAGCAATCGATGGGCTGCCATAGCAAGCACAGGCTCACTGGGGTACCCAACCTTCACTACTGATCGCTCAGGTGATAGGTCTAAGAATAGTGCCATTTTCGACGCCACCAATGTCTCTGCAGTGCGAAGATCCAGATCCAAGACAGGTACATATACGCTCATCAGACAGGCTACCCCTGTCATATATTCATCTTTGACACCATTGAGCAATTTCTCACGCGCCAGATCTATCGCCCTGCTAAGGGAATAAGCTCGCCAAGCTACTCTTCCGAGAAATCTTGGCCTTTCGACGGATACGGTCTGGTTGAAATCAAGTCTGTTAGACTCTTCGTCTCCAAATCTAACACCGGCATCAAAAGCTGGAATCCTATACCAGGGCTCAGTTGTGTTAATTCCACTCTTTCGAGCTGAAGGATCCCGAAACTTGGGTGGTGCAGATTCTCCAAGTTGGCCAGTAGTGTCGGCCAGAACCGCACATACACCAGGCCAGTAGGGCGAGAGACCAGCAAGCAGGCGTCTGAGCACTCGGAAAAGACTAATGTCCATTATTCCGAACATCTCTAGAAGTGGCCGAGCTTCGTCAACAGCAAAAAGCAGATATGGGTTCTTATCACCAAGAGCTACAAGGTAATCACGCCACAGTTTTCGCAATTCTTTTTCAAGCACGGCGGAGAATGTTACCGGAGTGTTTTCTTTCTCAACAGATGAATGTTGTGGTTTTTCTGTCTGGGACATCTCGTTGGTTTCTGCTGACAGGTAGTCTTCCAACGCATCCGGTTGTTCGACCATAAGAATGTGCCCTTTCGTGCTTATCTCAGATGTTTTCTCAGTACGCTTGAATTTATTCTTGTACCTAATTGCAGGGAAAAGAAGCTTCCATGAATTATTTTCGAATTTATCCATGACAAGCTTTTCAAACTCTACAGTTTCCTCCTGCATTTTCCAGCAAGTTTCATAGGTGAAATGCTCTTTGTCACGAGTAATATGCTCAGTCATAATCGCCATACAGCACATGAGAAACAGCAGTAACGTCTCCAGCGCCATTTGGTTGGAGCAAAGCGATGTTTTCAAATATCCATCAATAAGGACATTAAATCTGGGGTCAGGATACCCAGAGCTACGGTCATCGCGAAAACAAATATATGTGGTATAGCAGTACTTTCTGGCAGTTTCCTTGATGAGACGAGATTTCCCGACCATGCTAGCCTGGACAAGAGGGAGTAAAGGGGAAGAATAGAGATGTTCTCCTTTCTCACGTTTGGACATGCTCTTGATTTTATCCCAAAACTTGTCCACACCAGTGGGATACACATACTGTACATTGAATGCATTTCTCAAGTCCTTAGCGGCCAATACAGGTGGAGCTCCCTCAAACTTGATAAATGCTTGAACAATGTCCTCAAAGTAGCTGGTCTTAGTGATGCGAATAGTTCCGGCCGTTCTCTCATCGTAGTCCAAACCATTCTCTAGACACACCTTCTTAAATGCATTCTTCAGGGGACCATCAGAAAGGAAAGCAATATGCTCCTTCTGACGGCAACGCTCGAAAAAGAATTGGGTAACGCATTGCATTATCAAAGCTTTGTTCTTGGAGTGAAAGCAATGATGCTCCAAATTCTGGAAATATGCAGCCTTCAATTCTGATAAAGACTCCCTGAAATCTCCTGCCGTGAAGAATTCGAGATCCCTCTCTGGAAGATAATCCCGATAATCTGGAAGTGTGGGGATGAATTTCTCAAGGGCCAATTGGGTATACAAGGCTTTATGTGCCAACCTGATGATTTCGATATCAAAGAAAATCCTGCGGGATTGCTCGAGGTAATCTCGTACATACGGAAGCTCATAGAACAGGTCCTTGTCTAACTTGTTCCTAGCGACGTCTACCTCCATGGCTGATGAACCCGACATTGTACCACTTTAGAGTCGACAGACGTAGAAACTTGAACATACGTTAGCTATTTATACCTTAGAACATGCTATTAGCTGAAACACAAGCCGTATACAATTACCATAATTCTTGGATATCTGAAGGATAACGTCTTAAAATCTGACTGAATGGACGAACCGGAGCACGACACACTGAACCAAGGCCTCCAGGCCAGCCAGTCGACCGGCCGACAGGCGCGTCAGCGGACCGAGGGATGGTTAACCACTGTCGACGCGTTTCTTGAGAGAGCAGGCTCAACGCTGGACCGCACTCTGAAGAAAGCCTTGGTACCTAGCTCTATGTTTCCAGGCTGAGCTCAACTCGCTCAATGCCAAATTGGTTAAAGCGGAAGAAGTACGCTAGAGGGACACTGAGCGGTTCAAAAAAAACAACTAGAATTGATGAACAAACAACTCCCGGACGCGTCTCATGCCCGCAAACGGACGGAGGAAGCTGCCGAACGTAGCGCTCGGAATTATGATCGCACCAAATCGATTTCGGAGAAAGTTACGCGTGCCACGAGCTGTCGATAAAATTCTACAGCAAAGTCAAAGAGTGCACGTCTACCAGTGAGCAGCCATGACGATGTCCAGGAAAACGGCTGCAAGTACAAGCCACCGTCAGACGCGTGAGGATCAGGCGAAGCTCACTAACGCCACCCACAGCGCTGTCAAGCAAATTCAGAAGCAGCAATCCTATGCTCAGGCTGCCGCTGGTGGTGGGTTTAAAGAGATTATGGCACAACAGAACAGATCTGCGCAAAAGCCTCCTCCTTTTCCTCGGTCGCAAAAACAGTACGCTTTTGTGTGCCTCAGACGGCGGGATAAGGCCAAGGCACATGATGAGGTGAAATTGATGGAAACTATCAACAGGGCCTTGGTTGACGGCTTAGCCTTCGGGTTGACTGATACTAAGACCGGTAACCTCACGGTCAAGTTCCGCAATTCCGCCCATACTCAAGGCGAGAAGCTTCACAAATGGCTCAAAGCAATTGAAGACGACTATGAAATGCTTGATACCACTGAATGGCGCATTGGTGTGATTGCTCAGGTACCTAAGCACCTTGACATGGCCCAACTCCGGACCATCATCGAGGACGAGAACAAGGTCGAATTGACGCGTGACCCCGTTGCACTCATGTCGAGGAAACATCCTGACTCGACTCGTGTCACACAGTCCGTCAAGGTCTGCTTGAAACACGAACGAGATTGGAAAAAACTTCGGACAGAACGTGTATACATCAATTATAGACCGCATCCAGTCTACAAGTACCGCGCTAAACCACGACCCCAAGTGCCCAATGACCCTGGGCACCCGGAGCCGGCTCCTCCAGAACCGGTCCCAGTGCAACCGGATATCGCCCGCTCCTACGTCTGTATAAGATGCGGAACGAACGTGAAGATATAAAAATACTGCAAATGAACTGCAAAAAGAACAGGGCCTTCGTAGAAGTCCTGCTCAATGAGGCGTCTATACAGGTCATTATGGTTCAAGAACCGTATCTAGTTGGCACCCCGCCTATGCATGGGTCCTGGAAGGCTTTCTTCGTGGAGCCGCCAGATCCGACACAGCCGGTGCGTGCAATCACTTACGTCAGGAAAGGTGTCGTACAGTCCGAATTCATCCATGCTTGGTCTGACCCCGACGTCGTCGCGGTCAAGATTGAGGAGGTTACAGTAGTGAACGTGTACAATCAAGACACTAATCCTGGTGCAAGTCACGAAAGAGGAGGATTATTCAGGCTCATGGAGAAATTGAGCCACACTATACCAACAAGGCTAGCAATTGCCGGCGACTATAACTTACATCATCATATATGGAATCAGGGGAGAGACCGGGACCCGCGCTCTGACGAAGTCGTCGAATGGATGACCTCGAAAGAGATGGCACTTGTCTCCCCGCCCGACCAACCTACCCATGTCCCGGGGGACGTTATCGATCTGATTTTTGCCACGAGCGATCTAGCCGACAATATCACATATCTCAATACTGAAGCTCGGGGCTCGGATCACTATGCACTGCTATGGGAAATCCACCTGGCCGCCGACAGACCGAGAATAGCTTTCCAGCAGCAACGATACAATTATACTAAGACGGATTGGACCCAGCTCGAAGAGACCCTGCGAACCGAAATGGCTGTCAGGGTCTCCACCTCGCACTTGTTCCAGCGTCCAGAAACGAGCTGAAGAGCTTACAGCTGATTTACAACATCGGAGCGAAACAATCCGGTGGTTACTGTTTATGTGCAGCTCGGTCCTGAGATAACTCGTCCAAAACTTCGAAGATCTAGAAGGCTTCAGGAACCGGATCCTGAGGGGCATGGGTCCATGAAGGGTGAAGTGTCTGAGGAAGCTATGATGGAGCCTGAGGAGCCCGAGAAGTCTAACGAGCCCGAGGAGTCTGAATCTGACTGGCACGAGGAGCCTGAATCTGAGGAGCCGTTGGGGCCTTATCGACTTCATATCAAAGTGGATATCCGACAGAACAAGAAATGGGACAAGCGTTTGGTGAGTTTACTTCAAACAGCATTGAATTGGATTCCAGATCAATTTGGCCTCAACACATTACAGCGTGTATGCAGAGAGGCCATTGAGGAGTATAATCTCCGGCACCAGAAGAAGAAGAGGGTTCTTGCCGAAACGTCATAATGTTCAACGACCAGACTCTGCCTTCCAAAACGATCATGGTAGTAAACCCCCAGCGTTCATGGCACGAATGGTGAAGGCGAGCTGAAGAACAAGACAACCACTGGGGCTGATGGAGGTAGTGATCAAAGGCCAGGCTCGGCAGGAGGGTACTAATAAGGATGGTAAGGCTGGTGGAGATGCTCCAGCTCCAAGTGGCAGGATGGAAGATGAGAGTAACTCCACAGGGCAGAACTATCAGGACAGGATCGATGATGGCACTAACGCTGGCGGAGTTACTCTTGCTGGGAACTATTAGGCCGAGATGATCACGGGAATGGTCCCGCAAGGCTTATGGTACAAATCAACAAACAGTAAAACAAAATAAGCATTTAAATCTATTTCTACAATAGTTTTAGACTAGGTGAAGACTGAATGTCCTGTTACACCCAACTTTGTTTATTTCTTAGTATTTATAAATCTCGTTTTTGTAGTAGCTTCCTTGATGAATAATTCCCTCTCTTGCCAGTATTCAAGGAACCCTATTCTTTGCTCTTGCGAAGTGGCAATTGTTCATCTTCACTACGAAGTCTTTAGGTTGTGAAATCATATATATGGGGTGAGGCTGATTCACTTTGCTGTCATCAGGAAATCTCAGTAGTGGTCCTGATTTTGGCTTCGTCGACATTGAATGGGTTCGACGAGCCAGTTCTGCTGTGAGTTTGCAGCTATCTTCGTGGTCACAATCATTGAGCTCCAGAAAGCTATTCACAGATGTTATCCAGCAAATGGGTGTCGATCTGTGCGGATCCACCCTCTTCCAGTACAGCCGGTGTGAGGTATTATTGCTAGCCGGCGAAGACATAACCAGTTCCAAGTAGCCGTCAGGCTATGAATTGTGTGATTCTAAAAGAGCGGTAAGGAAACTTACGATATGAGAATTGATGACCGGAATAGGTAGAAACAATTGTATTTAAAAGAAGCTGGCATCTTCACAGTATATCTCTTTTGAACTGAGGAGTGAGAAAGAGAGGAAGATAGAGGTTCAGATAGTTAAGGAGAAGATTACAACATGAAAAGAACAGGGAATGGATTGGCTTTATTTATGAATATCGTACTAATGCTTTACATATTAAAAACCCCCATTACTGCTAATACCCGTCCCGGAGATAAGAAAATAGAACCAATAGATAGAGAGGACGAAGTCTGAACAAGAAGTTCATACGCGGTACCGGGTCCCTTTGATGATCAGTTACCGAATTCTAAGGTATGATAGGAAAACGCGAGCATTGGGAGAACCACGCTCGCGAAGCGAGCACAGCGATTTTCGGGACCGCGCCCCGGCCGCCGGAGGCAGGCTCAGTCGAGCAAGCGTCTTTCAGGGTGAGTTGCTCTGCTGCCCGACGCAGCGTGAAGGCGGCCTGGACGCTGGATAAGTCCGAGAAGACGCTCGCAGTGATGCGTTAGTCATCGACGAGCACCGCTGGGGCCTGACGTTTTTACCATATTGATAGTAGACCCTGAATTCTTGTGCTTGTCTTTGCTGCCTAGTGGGCACTCAGATATAGTTTCTTAGATGCACACAGGACTGGCAAATAATCACTCGAGAGGTATTCTGCTGGCTTACCGACTTCGTAATGACTATCGACCCGTATGAACAGTGATCCGAGCAACGAGACATAATTATGAGAAACTGAGTACTGTAAAATTGATAGCTTACAACATTGAGTACCAGCATGTCTAATTAATTAACAGTAGGATCCAACCCTTAGGATGGGTCACTGCTTGCTGTGCCATTGAGGGTTTGCCGTAAAGAGTCGCAATGTTACGTGTACAGAACGCTTATCAATATTGAGCTTAAGATAGAGCTACATGCATAGTTAACATTACGCTACAAGTCGACCACGTCCCGGAGACACACCCTGGACAGCTCTGATCAAACCTTGGAAGTGGGAAAAGGGGACAAATACACAGCGGAGAGAGAGAAAGTGTTGTTACACATACAGAACATAAAACGCAACAGGAAGCTCTAACGACTTACGCTTTATTGAAGTGCGAGCCCTAGATAAATCCAGTAGGTACCTCTCACACTCGCCTCTCAACAGCTTAATCATTCATATCTATTAATAGGATAGCGTAAATTAAACAGCACGTTTCATTTCTCGTCATATCCAGTCGACTTTGTTCAAGATATCATGCCTGATTTACCACCCCACTCGCCTGAACTTACATGCAGTCCGATAATGCAAGTTGTGCAGGATGCATAAACTAATTATGCACTATTTTACCAGTATTTGACGTGGCATTCGACGTTCATATATTGGCTTCTTTGTATCCTGAGCTAAATAGATCGGACCTCAATCTTGT
>JAKTSR010000320.1:0-13308 GCA_030580325.1 Sugiyamaella sp. yHKS617 | reverse complement strand
CTTCGCGAGCCCTGGTCCGCAGCGGCCAAGGAAGAGGTCCCGGCCGGACCACGCGGGCTAAGCCCGCTTCAGCCAGCGGGTCGGGAGGCCCAGCGGGACACGGGCAACGACAAGGTGGTAAGGAGAGCAGGCGGGCGGGTCACGGGCCAGAGTCGGGGTGGTCAGACAGGTCGGTCAGGCTAGCCTGGGGTTGGTTAGTCTGGCAATTAAACAGTCTAATTTGGCTCGAGCGCTATCGATGGGGGCAGATGATATCAGCTGCAGCAGCGCTTCCCATAGCAGGTAGTGGCGGCGGCAGAGCAGCAACAGCATCGGCCGGCGCGCCAGCCCAGCGGCAGCTGAAGCAGGAACAGACCGGGCGGGGCTGGATTTTCCCTTATTCTCCAGCCGGACCTGCCTGGGCTGGCCGCACCGATGTAGCTGCACCGGGGTGCTTGCTTTTATTGATATCTATTGAGCCACTATCGGGGGAGATCATTAAACAAACTGATTAATAGACGTACGTACGTAGTCGTACTGCTCGAACGCAATACACAGATTGTGACCAGGAGCGACCCGACCCGACACTCGAGCACCAATCCGTGCCGAACTGAATTAGCCGGCTACTGACTGCGACGAGTGCAGCCTGGCGGCCATCCGACCCAGTGTAAGGTAAGCCATGGCACCCGCCTGTCGTGACCCCGGCCGGCGAACCTGGCTGGCCTCGTTTCTCCAGCTGACGCTGTTCGCCAGGACCGCCAAACAATCCACGCCCTGAACACAATCCGTCCCTCGAGTCCCGCTCTGGGCCCGCTATGGAGCGCCATCGCTCGTGGACCCGTCTGCAGTACCTTGTTGACCTGTCCCGCTTAGAATGTCTTATGGCCCTCGTGCCAAGGGCTGGTGTTGGGAGCTGGTGCTGAAGGCTGCGTTGGCAGGCTGTTCCAGGAGGGGCGGGGATGCCTCCGGCGGTTGGGGCTGCGCCCCAAACCCCCTGGCTCCTCTCGCTCCGCTCGAGTCGGTTGTCACAGGGCGAAGGCTCCGCGAAGCGGGGTCCGGGCTGGCGGTCATGGATGGCAGAGGGATGCCAGAGGGATGCCAGAAGGCATGCTGGATCAGGCAGAGCCCGAGTGAACACGGGGAGACAGGATCGCGCGTGATGGTGGATCGGGCTGAATGGCTACTAACAGACTGCAGAGCTCTGTGGAGAGCGAATTGGAAGTCCGGAGCCACGGCGGAGCCAAAGGTGTTGAATACGCAGAGATAAGAGCGAGGCCACGGCCGCAGAAGAAACACGCGACACAGCAAGCGACCAGCCAAAGTGCAGAGCGACCAGGCCGCCGACGACTCGACGCGCTGAGGTGGAGTGAGATCTGCCAGTGATCGGTGAGTGCGATGTACCAGGGGCCAGCCCGCGTGCCACCGGCGGCCGGAGGTGGGTCCCGCCGAGGGAATGTGGAAGGCTAACGGAAAGAAAGAGATGGAACAGTCGACGGAGACTCCTCTGAGTGCGGGCGAGTACTACCAGGCTGTGGGGTACTACCGCAGACCGAGTGAGGGCGGAATGCCAGGGGGAGAGAGTAGTGGTCACAGTGGGAATGGCACTGCGGTGACGATGACGCCGAGGTCGAGGGTCGGGGGCGCGAGCGCCGCGGCCCAGCAGGCGCAACAGGCTGTTCAACAGGCGGTACAGCAGCACAGGATGGCCCCGATCATGACGAGCGTCACGCCGCCCTCGTCGCAGCCCGAGTTTATAGCGACATCGACGCCAGATAGCCGGCATTATCACGGCGCGAGTCACAGCAGCCAGTACCAGCAGCAGCACACCCCGTCGCGGCAACAGCAGCAGCAGTTGGAGCAACATCAGCAGCAGTTTCAACATCAGCAGTTTCAGCATCAGCAGCAGCAGCAGCATCAGCACCTTCAGCAACATCAGCAGCAATTGCATGTTCAGAAACGGACGCGCGGGGGCGCTAGTGGGGTCGAGTATAACAGCTCGTTTTCGAGCAGCTCGACGTCATTTGGCGCCACGGCGACGGCGACGCTGGCCGAGGTACCGGCCGAGCCTGTGATTGAGCCGAACTTGAGCCCAGAGCTGGCCACGATGAATATGCCGGTGGCAGGAGTGGCACAGACAGCCAATGGCCAGCTGCCCTCGCCGATTCTGACTGCCATTGACCCGATTAATGTCGTTCCAAAGACACCTCCAGTGGGATACGGCAGTGGCCACAGCGGCCACAGCGGGTACACAGGCACAGGACAGACAGCTACTGGTCATGGTGCACCAGGAAACGCGAATGCTACGAGTGGCCATTATCAGGAGCAAAATCAGCACAACAGCAGTCCAGTGAGGACGAAATCGACGCATAAATCAAGTGCTCCAGGAGCACCAGCGCCCTCGGTCAAGAGAAGATCCATTGGCGACTGGGATTTTATCAAGACGATTGGAGCAGGGTCAATGGGACAGGTAAAGCTGGGTGAGAACAGAAAAACACACAAACTGTGCGCAGTTAAAGTGATTCCGAAATACACGTCGTTAAAGCATCACGACAAGCCGCAGAAAGAGTCGGACGAGTCGAGAAACGTGCGAATCGTGCGCGAAGCTGCCATTGGAAAGCTGCTACATCATAAGCATATCTGCGAGTTGTACGAAGTGCACTCGATGACCAATCACTACTACATGCTTTTTGAATACGTGTCTGGCGGGCAGATGCTGGATTATATTATTTCTCATGGCAGTCTGAAAGACAAGCAGGCGCGAAAGTTTGCCCGCGCCATTGCCAGCGCGCTGGACTACTGCCACCGCAACTCGATCGTGCACCGAGACTTGAAAATCGAAAATATTCTCATCTCTAAATCCGGCGAGATCAAGATCATCGACTTTGGCCTGTCCAATGTGTTTTCCAGAGACGATCTGTTAAAAACCTTCTGTGGTTCGTTGTATTTTGCCGCGCCCGAGCTGCTGAATGCACACCCGTATATCGGGCCTGAAGTCGATGTGTGGAGTTTTGGTATCGTTTTGTATGTGCTAGTGTCTGGCAAGGTTCCTTTTGACGACCAGTCGATGCCTGCTCTGCATGCTAAAATTAAGCGAGGGCGCGTCGAGTATCCTACCTGGATCTCGTCCGATTGCAAAGACCTCCTGTCTCGCATGCTAGTGGTGGACCCGAAAGAGCGAGCACCATTGTCTGAAGTGATGCATCATCCATGGATGATTAAAGGATACGAAGGACCTCCAGAATCGCATGTGCCGCCTAGAAAACCGCTCTCGCTTCCTTTGGATCCTGCTGTTATCGACGAGATGACTGGCTTCGAGTTCGGCACTAGTTATGATATTGCGTATACCTTGACCCAGGTGCTGGAATCGCCGAAGTACATTGCCGCAGCCAACCACTGGTACAAGATCCACGGCGGCTCGGCCAACTCACAGCAGACCGACTCTCCTGATCGGAGGTCATCACGGCATTTCAGCTTGGATTTTTACAAAAGACGGCTCTCAGGCAGCCAACTGTTGACTAACAATGGAACCCCGACCAGTATAGGCAGCAATGGCACATTAGGGACGAACTCATCCAGCACAACAAGCCCTCTGGGCCCAGGCTCAACCACGTCTCAAAATGACAGCTACGATTACAACGGATGTAGCCATATCCCCGACCCCACCGACGCATACCACCCATTAATTTCTATTTATTATCTGGTGCAAGAAAAGTTCGAGCGCGATAGGCTCGAGCAGCAGCAGCACCAGCACCAGCAGACACAGGCCATAAACACGTCTGTTCGCACCTCGAAAGAAGAGCAGTTGCTATCGCCGTTCGAGCCTGATCCACAGCGACCGTCCAAAGCTGCTACTCGCATCACCAGAGCCAAAACCCACGGAGCTTCTGATTACGAAATGGCCAGACGACAGCGCGGCCACCAGGCGTCTGCGTCAACTGGCGTACCTCCCGTTCCGCCAATGTCGCCTACGTTTAATAGACAGCCATCGATGTCGTCGCAGACACCGTCGCAAGCACCGGCGCTGCAGATTCAGACGAACGCCACTGCCACGCAGCAGGCATCTCAGAACCGTGCGGCACCTACGCCCAGTCCATACAAACCACGCCATCAATCGCATGTTTCTGAACCGCCTGTTGTGTCGAGAAACCTGGCTGCTTCGATTCTTCGCAAATTTAGCACCAAGCGCAAGCCGTTGCCGGCCAGTGGATCCGCAACCGGTGCTGCTGGATCTCCTTCTGCCACTGCAAGTCCAGTCCAGCCTCCGGCAATTGCTATCTCCTCGCCGTTTGAAAGCCCAAGCGACGATGTTTCCGGACTCAATCGCTCGACAAGCGTCACGGAAGGCGCATACCAGAGATCAACCCGAAGAGCTGTCTCTAGCGCAGCGGCTGGTACGCGACCAGCACCGCCGCCGCCTCTTCCCTACAACTTCCGCTATCCCGACGCGGGTGCAACTGCGAGTGCGACTGCGAGCCCGAACACGAATACAAGTGCCAGAACAAATGCGAGTGCGAATGCAAACACAAACGCAGCGATGACAGCGGCAGCAACGGCCATGTCTGGTTCACTCGGGACCGCTGGCACCTATGCCACGACGCCGAGCACAACCCCGTCCAACAATGCCACGCCCAGCAGTACCAGTGCCAGCGGCACGCCAACCCGAAGCAGATTCCAGCGCATTATTGAAAGCGACGACCTGAACGAGAAAATGGACTTCCTCAACATCACCGGCGGCGGTGGTACCGGCAACATAAACGCCAACACAAACAGCAGTAGTAAGAAGTCACACCCGTCAGCACGAGCCAAATCGTGGGGTCATGTCCGTCCACCGCCTCGTGGCAGCCGTGACAGAGACAGTATCGGAGGCAACGGGGCCATTCCGTCAGCCGACATCGCGGACCAGTTCTTCGACGACATCACCGCCGACTTCAGCGGGTCCAACAACAACAGCAGTCAGAGACTGAGCGGCATGGAGGGCCCGACTATGGAGGTCAACGACGCGTCCATGCCGTCTATCCAGTACCCGAAACAGGTGTTTCTCAAGGGGTTCTTCAGCGTGCAGACCACGTCGACTAAACCTCTTCCCTTCATTCGTTCCGACATCATCCGTGTGCTGACCCATCTGGGCATCTCGTTCCGAGAAGTCAAGGGCGGATTCTACTGTATGCATAGGCCCTCGATAAAGGCCGACGATGACAATACCACGACTCACAGCGGTGGCGGCGGTAACAGCAACGCCAACAATGCGAACAGTCTCGCCCTTTCTGGGGCCTTCTCACCGCCAGCATCTCCACAGGCAGCCAGCAACGGCCACTGGCGCAAGCTTTCGTTCGGCTCAGGCATGCTCTCTGGCGGCCGCAGGCGGAGCATTGTGGCTGCCTACGCTGGCGACAGCAGCAACAACATGGTCGACTCAGACCTGTCATCAGACTCCATGGGCCCCACGGCACCGGGCATCGGCGGCGGCAGCGACATGCTGGGCCTGAACGGCCAGCCCAACAACGTGCACACGCCGCTCCAGTTCGAAGTGTACATAGTCAAGGTGCCCCTGCTGTCACTCCACGGCGTGCAGTTCAAAAAGATCACTGGCAACTCGTGGCAGTACAAGTCCCTCGCTACGAAGATCCTGTCCGAGCTGCGACTATAATCTAACAGCATCTGTTGCCCATATCCATCTCGCGCGCACTCTCCCCGTCTGCCTCCGGCGGCCGGGGCGCTGCCCCGAACCCCGTAGCTCCTCTCGCTGCGCTCGAGGAGAGCCTCTCCCGGGAGACGTCCTTCAGCGCCTCCGGCGGCCGGGGAGCTGCCCCGGACCACGTGGCTCTTGCTGCCGCTCGAGTCGGTTGCCCAAACCAGATACCCGTCAGAACGGGATCGACTCGAGCGGCAGCGAGAGGAGCAACGAGGTCCGGGGCAGCGCCCCGGCCGCCGGAGGCGAGGGGGGAGAAGCGGACACCGCAGACGCCGCAGCGGAGGAGCCACGGGGTCCGGGCAGCGGCAGGCAGGGCAAGCTCCGCCCTGGGCGGACCAGATCAGTCGTAAATTCGTTAGTCGTTAGATAAATAAGTTAATGCTTGTGGATGTTGGACACGGACACGTCGAGCAGACGTGAGCGGCCCGGGGTGCGGATCCCTGAGCTGGCGGCTCCCAGGGCAGTGGCCGTCGAGGAGCTGGTGTAGGGGGAAGGGGAGGTCTGGGGAGACGGGCTGGAGTTGCGACTGTAGGCGAAGTTGGGCATGGGAAGTGTGGGAGTCTTGGGCGAGGCATAGGGCATGACGGGGGATGCGAGGGTCCCTGGGGGCACAGCGTTTTCGATGTTGCTGGAGCTCGGGAGCGGCCGGTTCGGAGGCGGCAGTGAAAAGGGGATTGGACCTATTGGGGAGTTAGGGTTGCTGCTGGAAGAGCCTCCTGATGGCGAATACGAGTATGGGTCGGCCGAGCTGAATATCGGCAGCGGTTTGTCAAGTTCTATCGTGAGGCCGGTGGTCTCATGTAAACTGGGTGGAGGCACGCGTTTTCGTGGGAACGGTCCGTCGCCCTTAGCAGCAGGTCCTGAAGCAGCAGGGCCCGTGGATGATAGGGCAAAGGGGAACGAGTTCGACGTATAACTGGCCAGAGGGGCGTTCGTGCCTGGAAAGATGCTTGAGGAAGGGCCACCGGGTCCGGATCTCGTTGAGGACGCTGTGGAGGCAGTAGACGTGACCGAGCTGGTTGATGCTACAGACACAGTGGACGCAGTCGGCGGGGGCATCGAGGTCAGAATGGGTGCTAGAGGTGGAGCACCTGACGAGCTAGTGGAGGTGGATGTAACAGTGGTTAAATTCGTCGAACCGCCGAAAAGCATCCCATTGAACGCTCCTCCATTGCTGGCGGCACCAGTGGCTGTAGCTGCTGCGCCATTCAGACCGCTGGAGCTACTGGACGTGCTAGTACTATTAGCACCAGCACTGGCGGTACCGTCGTTACTAGCACCAGTAGCACCAGCACCAGAGCTAGCCCTAATACTATTACCAGTACCACTGCCATTGCCAGTGCTAGCACTGTTAGCAGAACTATTACTGCTGTCGATAGTCGATCCACCCGTGTAGTAGTTTGTGAGGATGGTAGGGTGTATAGGCACATTCGAGCTGGCGACGTTGGCAGTGTCTTTGCCAACGGCAGTTCGCTTGGGCGAGGTCCGGGTTTGGAAGGCGACGTACTGTCGGGGCAGAGAGGATGGAACCTTTGAGTTGGGCGACAATTTCGAGGCCGCACTGACTGTGCTGTTGGGTATACTGGACGTGTCCAAACGCATGGACAGAGGGAGTGTAGAGGAAGATGCAGAGTTAATTTTCGAGCCGTTCATGTTGATGCTAGAATTCGAGTTGCTGGTTGAGTTTGTATGTGGGCCCGTGTTCGTGCCCGCGTTTATGCTTGGGTTTATGTTCGAGTTCATACTCGAGATGACGTATGTGCCTGTATTCATGCTCGAGTTAGTGATAGCGTTATTGTATATGTTTGTGTTCGTATTCGTGTTTGTGTTTGTGTTCGTATTCGTGTTTGTGTTTGTGTTCGTGTTCGTGTTTGTGTTCGTGTGCGTGTTCGTGTTCGTGCTCGCGTTCGCGTTCGTATTCATGGTTGTGCTTGTGCTTGTGCTATTCATATTCGTGTTCATGTTCGAGCCTGGCGAGCCGAAGCCCGTCGAGATGGGGGTCAGAGGCGGTGCAGCCAGCTTCCTCCGAGAAGACTCCATCTTTTCATGAATCAGCGACTGTAGATAGTCCTGTACCTGATAAGTCGAGCAGTACTGCACTGGACGCCATCCTTCGGCGTTGGGGGTCTGGAAGTCCGCGCCTCGATCGACTAAAGTGCGCAGAGTTTTGAGATGGCCATAGGCAGCTGCCACATGCAGAGGCCTATTCTTGTCTCTATTGCCAATATCGATATCAGCACCAAAATCAAGAAGCAGATTTATACAAGGATCGTGGCCCTTTCTGGCCGCTACCATGAGAGCGGTCTCGAGATCCACATTGACCCAGTCGAGACACCGTGGGATGTGCTGGGCCAAGAAATGCACAGTCTGCTCGTGGTTCTGAGACGACGCCAGATGCAGCGGCGTCGACCTGTCGTGAGTCAGGGAAATCTCGTCCCGGTCGTGGCCCTGCTGGACTAGAAATACACAGATGCCGTAGTGGCCCTCGTAGCTGGCGTAGTGCAGCGAGCTCCACCCATTGGCCGGGTCGATGTTCTCCAGCAGGTCCGGAAACCGCTTTACCAGCCGCTGCACCATGGGCAGCTTGTTATTGCGGATGGCCCACCGCAGACGGTCGGATCCATTCATCTCGCGCGGATGCTGGTTTCTCCCTAGCTGCTATTTGCGCTCTCTGAGACCCACTTCACCACCCTCCATCCACCCCCTGGCCGCTCGCGCGCCACTGTCTGGGTTAGGGCCGTGCTCAGGGGTTACTCAGGGGTACCCCTGAGCTCCGACGGGAGCTGGGGATGCCTCCGGCGGCGCGGTCAGAGCACGAACTCGTCGAGGAACCAGCGGTGGAACGCGGGGTCGGTCGACAGCTCAGGGTGGAACGAGGTGCCGAGCTTGTTACCCTGGCGGACCGCGACGATGAGCCCCGAGTCGAGCTGGTGTAGAATCTGGACCGGCGACGGGTTGGAGTAGCTGTTGGCGGAGTCGATGGTCACGGCGGTGTGGTCGTTGGCAAGTGTGGTGTTCAGGGGGAGCGGTTTATGGGTCGGCAGGGGGGCGTTGGCTGAGGAGTCGAGGATTTTGGTGATAACGGGCGCGCGGATAAAGATAGCAGGGAACTGTTTGCTGGTGTCGATGAAGGAGGAGAAGTCGAGCGACGCTTCAAACGAGTCGAGCTGGCGGCCAAAGGCGTTCCGCTGCACTTGGATGTTCATTCCGCCTAGGATCTGCTGGCCGGGCTTGCCATTGAGCAGCTGGCTGGACAGAAAGATCAGGCCGGCACAGGTGCCCCAGACGGGCCGACCGGCGCGTACGTATGCTCTCAGGGGCTCCAACAGGCCAGTGCGCTCGGCAATGAGCGACATAGACGTGCTCTCGCCGCCGGGAATCACTAGTCCGTCGCACCGCTCGAGCTGCTCACCCGTCTTGATCTCAGGAAACGACAGCTCGCACTGAGGATACAGGCTCTTGAGTGAGTTGAACATGTCGATGTGTTCTATGAAACCGCCCTGGAGTGCCAGCACGCCGACCACGACACGCTTCTGTTCAATTGTCATTTCGACAGACGAAATCAGACAAAAATGCTTCCGTTACAAGTCCAAGGTAGTGTTTCCTCGCGCTGGTTCCTGATTCTATTAATCTAATTCCAGCCTTCACTGCGCCCTGTGAGATCCTGGTTCTGGTCCTGGCGCTTTCACTGCAATTTAGTCGTGAGCACTGTCCTGGCCCGCTCTGGCGATCTCTGGCGTAGCTATTTAACGAGAGAGCGAGCGTTGATTCAGTGGTCCTGGCCGCTTCTGGATGAGCAGATAAGAGCTCGGTGCTTCCGCGACTGCCCTGCTTTTAGCGCCGATAGCCGTGAGAGACAGAGGGAGCCGGTCGGTCTGGAGGGCGAGAGCGAGTAAGAGTCAGCGCGGAGCTCTGCCCAATGCCGAGATCAGATCTAGCGACAGGCGAAACCGACGAGTCATCTGCAGCGATAGGCATTATGATCGCATGCTCCTGCAAGCCGCCGGAGGCGCCTCGCGCGGTCTGAAACAGCCCACTTCATCTCAGTTCATCTTGACTCTTAGTCATGTACCGATCGGCAGTGATCAGGCCTATCTCATGTGAAAAGTCGCTGATTCTAGGCTCGTATTTTTACCGCTTCTGACACGGGTCTGTGGCTGAATTGTTTCTATAGACTCACGGCAGGTGCTCCGAGTAGCTGGTTAGCCAGTCCGCTCGGCTACTACGCTACGCTGGTTTCGGATCGAGACATCGTCTGCGCTGACTCTTCGCTCTGAACTTAATATATCACTGCTATATATTGAGACTTTTCTACTGGAGCGTTGCTAAATCCAGCAATTGTATTCCGTAATTGAACCTTTCCACAATTGAATCCTTCCACAACTGGATCTTTCGTCCAATTGAGCCAGAACAGCCAGAACAGCCAGAGTTGTTCAGTCCATTCGGTCTAATTCCTCAGCCCGTCGTTCAGAAGAGAAGAGAATGACATCCAGCAACTTCAAAGTCAAGGCCGGTCTGGCCCAGATGCTCAAGGGCGGTGTGATCATGGACGTGGTGACGCCGGAGCAGGCCAAAATCGCCGAGCGCGCCGGGGCCTGTGCGGTCATGGCTCTGGAGCGTATCCCGGCCGACATGAGAAACTCGGGCCAAGTGTGTCGCATGTCGGACCCGCACATGATCAAGGGCATCATGGAGGCCGTGTCCATCCCCGTGATGGCCAAGTGCCGTATCGGCCACTTCGTCGAGGCTCAGGTGCTCGAGGCCGTTGGCGTGGACTACATTGACGAGAGTGAGGTATTGACTCCCGCTGACAAGGTCAACCACATTGCGAAGGACAAGTTCAAAGTGCCGTTTGTATGCGGAGCCCGCAACCTGGGCGAAGCGCTGCGACGAGTCAATGAAGGAGCTGCTATGCTCCGCACCAAGGGCGAGGCCGGCACCGGAGACATCTCCGAGGCCGTGAGCCACATCAACCTCATCCAGAAGGAAATCGACGAGGTGCTGGCCATCACCGACCCCACAGAACTCAAGGCCCGAGCCGCCGAGCTGCGCGTGCCTGTCGAGTTGCTGACCGAGCTCATTGCCAACAAGGGCAAGTTCCCCGTGGTCAACTTCGCGGCCGGCGGTGTGGCCACGCCCTCAGACGCCGCCCTGTGCATGCAACTGGGCTGCGACGGCGTGTTCGTCGGCTCTGGCATCTTCAAGTCCAAAAACCCCGAGAAGCTCGCCAAAGCCATCGTCAACGCCGTCACCCACTTCAACGACCACGCCAAGCTGCTCGAGTACTCCACCGACCTCGGCGAGCTTATGTTCGGCGTCGCCGTCGACTCCCTCTCCGACAAGCAAAAACTGTCCACCCGCGGATGGTAAATACACCACCTTCCTGCTGACCCACCGCCTGCCGCGGCGCCGCCTCCGGCGGCCGGGGCGCTGCCCCGGACCCCGTAGCTCCTCTCGCTACGAGGAGGGCCGCGTTCATTGTTTGGGCGGACCGTACCTCCGGTGACCGGGGCTGCCCCGGACCCGTAGCTCCTCTCGCTGCGCTCGAGGATGGCCGAGCTCCAACGGCCGTGCCGGACCCCACAGCTCCTCGCTCTGCTCGAGAAGGGACCGGTGCCATGGCATGGGCCTCCTCGAGCGCAGCGAGAGGAGCCATGGGGTCTGGGGCAGCGCCCCAGCCCGGCCGGAGGCCGACCCTGCCCCCTGAATGGCGGGGGTCGATCGACACCTGCTTATCGGAGATGCATGGAAGCAGTATCGTGCAGGCGATAGACAGGGCGCCAGGAGGTGTCTCGCCGAGAGCGACAGGGGTGCGCAACTGACACCCGAGACCCCTGACCCCGGCTCCACCTTCAGTACCGAGGGATACGGGCATGGGTGGTAGGGAAGGGACTCAGGTTGGGCTGGGGCACTGCCCCAGACCCCGTGGTCTCGCTTCGCGAGGAGGAGCTTGCAGTGGGGCGGCCCCTCCACTTCCAGGTGCACCTAGGCAGCCCTTCTCGAGCGGAGCGAGAGGAGCTCAGGGTCTGGGGCAGCGCACCAGCCCGGCTGGAAGACGCCCACCCGGAGTCCGACCAGGGCTTACGGACCATCCGGCTGTTAAGCCTGATCGAAGGCATCTCAGAAGTAGCGCGGCCGCAAGGAGGGGCACTGCCAGTAGAGTGCGATCAGGGGTCACGGTCAGCCAGGGCGAGTGTGCTGTTCATACGAGGCAGATGTTCACTGGTAATTGGCGCGGACTCCGCACCTATCCACGGAGGCAGGTCCTGCTGCTATTCTGGTCGAAACCAAATCTCTGCCGACGAGCGTGGTCCCTGGTAGCAGCCCTCCATGAGCGCAGCGAAAGGATCCGCGGGGCGCCACTGGTGAAAACCGAGCACTGCCGTACTTAGCGAGCTGGGGGTCTCAGCTTCCCCTGCTAGCTCCGCCCCATGCCCCGTAGCTCGCTTCGCTCGGCTACTCCAGGGAACAGCCCTCCTCTCGCTGCGCTCGAGGAGCTACGGGGTCTGGGGCAGCGCCCCAGAAGTGCCGCAGGCAGCCCGCCAGCCGACCGGGTCGAGGCCCGAAGAGATAACAGAGGCACGCATGAGCATCTGAGACAGAGTCAGAAAAATGTGCATGCCTGACCTGCACGCACGGTGAGGGGCTGGAAGCGATACATACGCACAGTGAGGGGCAGGCCGGAGGGAGATGACGAGGGCGGCCGCCCTATCATGGCTGGACAGCGGTGCCAAACCGGCGGTCGAGCACGCCCGGTCTTATCTCTCCCGCTCTGCGGCAGGCTGTTGGGTTGGTGGCTGGCCGGCCACCTGATAGAGGGGAGGGCGTGCCCGACGATAGCAAGCGATTGCGGTGTCGCCGGGCGACACTTGCTAACCAGCAAAGGCGGCTGGGCCAGGACAAGCGGCGGCGCTCTGCCAGCCCCGTGCCTGGCTGGGCGATTGACTGCCGCCTGCTGAGCTGCTCGTACCGCTAGCGGTGCTGGGCGGCCGTGCCTCTGCTGCCTGCCTGCTGCCCGAGCTGCAGCTGCCAGATCTGAAGACGCTAAAAATACTTTGTTCATCGAGGGTTAGGCCTCCTTCCCAAAGGGACCTTGATACATTTTCCAGCCGGCTGAGCTAGTACGTCAAGTCTGACAACGACCAGGAAGCTGGACTAAGGTTTTTTGTCGTTTCTCCACCACTGCCGGCCCCCGCCCCACTTCATTTTGGCCCTCGCTCTGCCCTGGCTGTGCGCCGATTTCCTGCTCCTGACACCCGCTGCTCCCGCTAGCGCCCTGGTATCGCTCTCTCTCTCCCCTCGCTCTTTCGTTGTCTGACCGGACTCGACCGCCGTTCCAGCCGGCTGTCGTATCTCGCCTCGACTCGACCGTCTCCTCGGCCGAGCTCTGCGACTGCTGTTGCACTCGCTGTTGCACTCGAACTCGCGCGCTCCTCTGGCTCGGAGCCGCCTCGCTTGGATTCGTTTTTTGGTAGGTCCGGTCCGCACGAGGGTGCGGGCGGCCCCCGGCCGGGCTGGGGCGCAGCCCCAGACCCCGTTGTGCTTCGCTTCGCGAAGCGTCGAAGGCTCCGCGAGCGAGCGTGCGTGCCTGTAGCGCGGAGCGGCCAGCGCTTCGCGAAGCGAAGCACAACGGGGTC